>JAEIFU010001288.1:0-74269 GCA_018904235.1 Lordiphosa stackelbergi
CATTTCCTGTTAATACTTATCAGTTTAAATTAAAGTCAAACAATTTGATTTTGATATTTTCAAATTTGCTTTGGGATCGATTAGAGATAACTGGAAATTGGACTGCGAAATGCCCATTCAGCAATTGTACATACACATGAAAAATTTGTTCAATTAAAAACTCAGCCAGAGGCGGCGAATTCAACGATCGCACTCTCTCGCTCTTGAGTCATGTTAGTGTTCTCGTTTTGAGCAGCCGATTGGCTCTTTTTGAGTCAACAGTGGGCTAACAGAGCTGTTGGCAAAATGCGAGTATATCTTAACAGACAACTAACAGGCTCATTTCGCTTCAAAACGTCGTGCTGAGCGGTTGGCCGCAACCGTATCTTTCGGATTCGTTTTTTCAAGTAACACACACACACACACACACACAACTTTTTTTTCGAAGCCTTAAAAAAAAAAAAAAACTTAACAACAATTATCAACCAACCACAACAACAACAAATCAATTTGTGTGCCACAACGAAAAAAAAAAAGTGAAAGAAAAGCGAATAATAATTGTGTAAAAAATTAATAAATTGCTTCCAATGGAAATCATGTGCCTAAAAATGCAAATTGCGCAAAGAAAATCAACGTCTATTTAAAAGTCCAACAACAACAACAACAGAAAACGAGCACGACACAAATATAAATTCAAATACAAAACGTGTTGAGAGAAAAATACAACAAAAATACAAAAATACAACAAAAAATCAAACAACAACAGCCGCAACAGCACACACATATTTTTATATACCTATATAGAAAATTGCATAAAAATATTTTTTTACTTCGGTGTGTTGTTGTTGGTGTTGTACGCCCCGACCAACCGACCAACCGACCGACACACAGATACACTCCAACACCACGACAACGCAGAGACGTGGCTCTTGCATGTGTGGTGCGCGCGCTATGTGTGTGTGAAACGCTCGCAGTCGCTGTCAACGTCGCCGCTGCTGCCTGCCTGCCTGCCGTACGTTCCGTTCGCCGTTCATTATTATTATTATTATTTTATTTTTTTTTTTTGGCACGCAAACCTGAAAAAAAAATCCACCAAATCAAATAAATCGTCGCCTGTAAAAAGCCTCGCCGCTGTCCGCTGTCCGCTGTCCGCTGTCCGCCGTCAACGCCAACGCCAACGTCAACGTTTTTGTGTTAATTAAATTTACTTTTGTGAATGAAATGCGAAAAAAGCAAAGCGAAAAATCATTTTTAATAAATGCTAAATACACACGCACATAGACATCTATATATATATATATATAGATCCGAGTTAGAAGAATTGGATTAACAATTTGGATACCACAACACACCGCCAAAGGATTATATACTACGTACATGTTTTTATTTTTTTTATTTGGAATTTCCACACGGATTGCTTTTGAAAATCAATGTAAGTTCAACCAGGAAATGTTTCAATTCCAAAATACAAACGGACAAATGTGCATAAATAAATATGAATTAATTTATGGCCGCTCGTGACAAATAATTGCTGGCGGAGGTTAGAGATACATACAAATATATATAAATGGTGTTTGCAAATCAAGCTGACTATGTAAAAGGAAATGGGGAAATGGCAAAAAAAACAGAAACATGAAAATGTTGATTAGATCAAGGAAATTACTAAACAATGTTGTCTGTCTACTAGAGAGAGATCATTTATTGCTAAGAAGGAAATGAAAAGTGGCTAAAATTCTTCTTGTTACCAAATGTAATCAATCAATTTATGTTTGATGCCTGTTTTTAGCTGACTGTTTTCTCAAACATGTAAAACCGCCGGCTGAAACCGAAAATCATTCAAAAAAAATGATTTAAAATCACATTTTAAATGTGGAAAAAACATTAACTAAAGCTAAGGTCCCCCAGCAAATAATTTGCCCAAATTTTGAATGAAATTGACTAAATAGGCCAACTTAGGAGACTTTTCGGCTATTTTTAATTGATTAAACGTATGGAACCACGGTTTTAGTTTAAAGTTGTGCAAAATTTGTAATCATGGCTATTTAGAGAAATTTTTATGAAAATTTGGGCAAATTATTTGCCTGTGGGACCTTTTAACAGTAGAATATTTCCATTAGATGGTTGCCCCAACCCCTTCGTTTTCGTCCATGCAAATCTACATATTTTGGCAATTTTCTTGCCAACAAAAATTTGTATCAAAATAGGACTTGAAGAGCTATTAGTTAAGGCTATACACAAAGGTGGGCTTAATTGCAATTTTCATGATTGCTTTGTAACTGCCTTCGTTATTAAATACATAAGCGAGCAGAAATAAACAAGCATGTTCAAACAAAGCTGAACTTACGGCTGAATTAAAATGTTAAATTAAGCTCATAGTGTACGCACTTTATCACTAATGTGTTTGATTTTCGAAAGCTAAAGTTCTGCCTAAAGTTTGGCCCTTACATTATATTTTTAACAGTATGTGTGCGCGGCCCCTTACCATTAAATAACTGAACCTGAACCCTTTTTCGAACCAAAGTTATCGGTTTGACTAATTCACAAATCTTCGTGGGTGATGAAAGCCAAATGTGGTATGTTTTTGCTCCAGGGAAACAGTTACCAGCAAGTGGAAAACCCTATCTGCCCCTATACAATACAAGAGAATCTGAAGGTATCCAGCATTTTCTGGGATGATGTCCTAAGGGAGTTCAGGTTTCACCTTGGGCAGATACAAGCCACGGCTTAATTAATGCAGCTTGTAAGGGTTAACCACCATACTGATGGACAGTAACGTATTAGGTTCCTAAAATCATTTTGCGAGTAAAGGAAATCCAAAGTTTGACTGTTTTATTGTTTTATATCCAGCAGAACTTGAACGTAAAAATTTGTATAATATGTTCTCTATTGGCTAACTACATTATTTGACAAATTAAAATCGAAGGCTGAAAGAGCCTGGATTTACCTTATTTAGTTCACTTTAAAGAGCTAATTCCAGATGAATAAAATTTTATTTCGGCACAATACTTCATTCAAATAAAAAAAGCATCAGATTTGAAGCAGCTAAAAAGTGCCTATTCATGTGAACTTCGACATAAATTATTTTCGTGCGTTCTGGAAATCGGCCTTAAGCTAAGCGTTCACTGTACAACTCAAGGAAAAGAAATAAATTACTACTACTATTCACAAATCTGCTATAAAGTCTCTGTAGAAATTTTCTAGAATGAGCTATTTAATTAGTAATAAAATTGGCATTTCTAATTGCCTTGTTTTCTTTTGATCCTCCATTCCAAAGCTAAATGAAGGATTATCAAAAAGCATTACTATTTGCCAAGGCTTAAACCAAAAGCCTTGAACTTTAACCATAGGTAGATTTTTTCTCTAGCATAACCAGCATTAATTTTTGAGAGAAAATGTGGTTTCTGTTTTAGAAATTTGGACTACATATTCTCAGATTCTACAAAGAAAGATTAAATTTTTTTTCTTAATAAATTCCCTGCAAAATCTGCAATCAGGGCTATTAGACAAATTTTGATTAATTGCGATTAAATCAATATCGTCGCGCCTGATCCCCTACTATTTTCCCGCTGGAATCCTTCGCAAGCCTAAAAGTTTACCCATAAAAGTTTTCTTTTCTATTTGCTTACTTTACTGATACTTGAACTCAGGTCCTCGAAGACTGAACAGACGCATGACCCCTTAGACCACCCGACTATCAGCCATCAGCAAAACCTCGCGTCAAAAAATAGAATGTAAGCACTTTGCAATTTGCCATCAACAAGCAACACGGATGAGGAGGGGACGAGACATTTATTCATAGAAAACGTCGAGGTCGTATGATCAAGTTCCCGTAGGAGCATAGATTTTTTTTAATTAATGGGTTTTTCTTAATCTTTTATCGATTTTTATTTTAAGTGCTTTTAAAAAGTCAAGAAGAGAAATATATAAATTAAAGCCCATTTCAGTCTCTCTCTGCTTGCAGTTTTAATTTTAAACATCTATCAAATATACGACCAATTCATGTGGTGAGGTGGTAACATTTTGGGTGATCAAGAACAGCTTTTTTTGACCTTTGAGCGATTAAAAGTTTTTCTTTCCGATTTTATGGTAGAATTTGAGGCTATAGATCTAGTATATCAGAATAATAGACAAAATTGTGATCCTTAGCTTAGGTAGAAGTAACATAGAATCCCTAGAAATTACGTTAATTTTGTTGAGAAACTTTAGAACTAGTCTGAAGAACTATGTGTCAATCTAGTTCAAAATATAACTGAAGGGCGAAAATAACGGGCCGGTCTGTAAGGCCGCTACGGACCACTATGTACCCATATATCTAGTTCAATAATTCAGTCATTTATTTAGTATATAATTAAATTGAATTTTTGACTCTATAAAACGAGAAACTAACGACTTTTCTACTTAAAATAAACAAGATCTAAGATTATTGAAGTTAAGAACTATAAAAACTTAGTCGGGATGGACATAATGAAGAAATTTTTTTAGCAGTTTTCCCAGAAGGCTAAAGAATTAGGTGTATTCAACAACTTCTTACAGCTTTCACTTGAAATTCATAAAAAATACTTTATGAAGTCTTGCCGACTAAATGAAAGTCTAAAATATTGAACTAAGAAATAATTGAACAATAATTATCTCTATGAATATTAACTATTAAACTTAATCTTCAAATAGAACTAAATATTGAACAATGTCAAGCTTTACCCAGAGGGAAAAAACGTGTTCACAAAATTAGTTGCCGTCAACTCTAAACAATAACCAAATATTCCTAAATTTTATGAGAACAAACACAACAAAAATTGTTTTTGAAGTGAGAAAGAATGAGAAAATCCGTTCTTACACTGTTTTTGCCTATATTTGGGCTCATCTTGAGTTCAATCTTTTAGAATTTTTCCCTCTTTGTGCTAGAAATTCTATTCATTTTAAACATCAAGTTTGAAAACTAACTAAGAAACTCTAAACTAACTAGACTTTACCCCAAGACACGACTCACTTTGATCTTGTTCGAAATGCTAAAAATATATTGCCATAACTTGTAAATCGTATCAAATAAAATTTGTCCCGCTCGCATTTATACATTTGTAGGTACATACGTACGAAATGTTTAACTGACATTTCAAGTTGTTTGTTTGTCTGGGGGTCGCTGCCTCTTATTTACTGATCAAGGGGCCCCAGACAGATAATCTTCTTCTGTATAATAAATATTTGTGTTTAAATATAAATGAAAAAAAAGAGCAGCTGCTGCTAATACTACAGACACCATTTAAACGATTAAATATATATATATATATTTTCTATATATAAATATATACTAATAGTTGCCATGTACCTACACTCGTGTGCAATTTGATTTCATTGTTGCTGCTCCCCAACTGATAATGGGGCGAAATGGCCATTTTCCCATTCACTAAATCAGCCGGCTGAACGCTTCTAATCATCGGTGTTGTTTTCAGCAGGTTGTCAATTTGTGGCAAACCTTTGTACCACCCCGAGGAGAGTCTATTTTTAAGCAACATTTAATCTAAAAAAGAGTTGAGTGCGCTCGGCAGAGTTTTTCCTCTTGCCTTGTTTTGTTTCTGTTTCGTCATCGATATTTCGAAGACGATAAGCCAAGAAAAGGTGATTGTTGGCTTTGGCTTTTGCTTTCTTTTTGAACCAAATTGATAAACACACGAAACACACGAAGAAAAATATTTAAGTTTATTTACTTTTGGTTAACGGAAACGCCAGAACAAACAAGGAGGCGTAAGAACTGTTCGAGCGATAAGTCCGAAGTGGGCATGTTAACATTCATTCCGATGATCGATGGCCTGATCGTTCCACATACTCGGACGCTCGCTCGTGGAATGAATTGCAGTTAACTAAGTTTTATCATTTAGTAGTTTAATTAAATGGGACTCGTTTTGGCCACGGCCAAAACAAAAATAACAAACTCAGTGTATTTATGTCATAGCCAAAAATACGCTTGAATTGGCTCGGCACAACAAAAAATTCATTCATAATGTATAGAGAGAGCTTTGTTGGCTAGAAAAGCGTATAAAAATAAATAAATTAAATTCTTAATGTTTATTAGACAACTAAATAGCAAACGACGAGCTGATGACGCAGACAACACCGAAGTGATATAACCGAACTGAGCCTCGATGGTGCATGCTCGTAATTTTCAATGAAATTCCAAAGATCGAAACCTTCCCTCCAATGACAGCGAATTAATTGCATTTGCTTAACCCAAAAATATATATTATTTTGGGAATACTGACGACAACAACGCAAAATCAACGACGACATCGGTAGGGAAAACTATCAAAATTTTTAAAATCGCATAAAACTATACGAAAAATATTTCTACCCCATGTGACATTTACTGTCTGGGGTTGCAGAGACGGGAAGACCGAGCCAAGCAGGAGAATGGCGCGCACGCTTCAATGGGATTGCTTGGCGGCGTCGGCTATATGGGCACGTATCTATAAGATACTCGTACTCAACTGTGTGTGTGTGTGTGTGTTGCCAGCAAAGCAAAACGCCAACAAGAACAAAAAAAGAAAAAAGCAAAAAAGCATTTTATGCCGCAAGCAAACATGTGATTTTCATTATTTTTGTCGTCGCAAAATTTTTATTTTTGAAAATTATAATTTTTAAAAATAAACCCGCTACAATAACAACAACAACAACAACAATAACAGCAACCACAATATAAGCAACTGTTGAGGCATTGCAATTGAAAGATGCTGAAAACTAATGGCATAATGTGCGAGAATCATGTCTCAGAAAGTTTCCTATTTTGCGGTTAAAGATAAAAAGATAATTTTTAATTTATTTATAAATTTAATTACATTTGATAAATGCGTGGAAAACAACTCTAAATGTTTCCTTTCTAAAACCAAATACAACTGAATAGGAAAATTATATAACAACATTTTTGGACAAAAATGCCAAAAATGAGTATACAAATGATTGACAAATGATGACCTGTTAAAATAAAGTCCTCTTAAAACCCAAAACTTGTTGGACTAAAACACAAACCCAAACATTTAACAAACGTTCGCTAAGAATCGTACTTCTAGCGGGCCACAGAACGAGCTCTAACGATAAGTCATCCGTAAATCAGACTCTAACGGGGGTGCCACAGAAATCTCTAGAGATTTTGAAGACGGTTGGTTTGTAAATCTCTTGAAAAAACCTTCAGTGCCACAAAACTACGAGAGGTTTCCTTTTCTTATTAGAAATTCTAGTTAGAACACCAGATGTTCCAATTGAAGTACCATCTCTAAAAACAGAGCTGAATCTCTCGCCAACAAATTTCCCCTTTTTTAGTTATGGGTTAATTTGATGTTTAACTGAAATGTTTTGATAGTGTTATATGTTTTATGATGCATTTTAAAATCATAATTCAAATTTAAGTCATATTCTCCAAAAATATATTGCAAAATTTAAAAATTTGTTGGCGCCAAACATGAGGTATAACTTGTAGCCCTTAATCCGCTGCCTTTCAAGTAGATGGCTCCACCATCGACACAGGGCGCTAGTGCGGAAAGAGCTTTGCTAAATCTCCTAACCAAACACGGGAGGTTTGAAACCAACCAATAAAAATTAGAATTTGGTTGGAATTTGGTTGGAAGAAACTGAAACTAAAATCTGATCTAAGATAATTTGTTATGGCAAAGTTCCCAAGCCATAGTCCCTTGCGGGCCGAAAACATTCGGCAATTAACATGCATACGAGCCAAATGCTAACTGAAGTCATGATTTACTGTGTCAGAGAGTCAGTCCGTGATTACTAGGGATATCGAAATATGTTTACTTGTTGAATATATTTTTGTGTGTATTTTTATAAGATTCGGCCACAAAAAGGGAGATATTCTGAAGGCATACTTGGATATTACTAGTATTACTGACATTACTAATATCCAAGAGAATGCCCTTAGGAAACCTTCATTTTGTCCAAAAACCAAAAAAGAATTCATTAAAATATCGTCAAAAGTTATTCGATATCGATATTTCGACAACCTAGTGATTACTCAATGAAGTTTACTTCATGAATCTGTTTTCTGAACACAACACGCTACATTATAGAACAATATTTTCCCCAAAAAAAAAACACTTTTGGCATAACTTTACTAAGTTTGAGAAAAATATTTTTTAGTAGCGATTTTGCTTAAATATAGAACAATATTTATCCTTCAGTATAGAAATATCATGAAGGAAATTTTGTCTTCGCAGTCAGCGCTACAAGAGAAGCACTTCGGCGACAGTTTGTGGCCAAGAAAAACTCTCAGAACCTAAGCTAAATTTACACAATTTTTTTTCTGTGTCTTTTATGTATGTTCATCTTTGTATCATAAGTTCAAACGTTTACTTTTTAAATAAACATTGTAAAAAAGTCTAAAGCAGCTATTTACACGCTTGGCCCGCAGGGGCCGACCACATTTCTCTATTCACGCCCACACAAGCCGAACGCATGCCGATGTTTGTGCCAAGAGAGCAAACAGCTTTTCAGTCCCTGGCCAATGGTCGACTAAGTAGGTCAGAGCTGGTTTGCATCGTTGTATTTTTACACACCAATACCATTTAATTTGATGTTTTCGCTTTTTTTGACAAACCCGGTCTAAAGCAGAGCCGGCCAGCCTTAGCTACCAGGAGCCGAAGTCAGTAATGTTTTTATGCAAACGCGAGCTAAACTCTAGATTGTGTGAATCGGTGAACCCTGAAATGCAACCAAAACGGTTTTAGTCTAGAGAGAGAGCACTCTTGTTCACCAACACAAGCACACTTTTCTGTCCTCTCCATTTGGCCGGCACTGGTCTAAAGGTGCAAATTTTCTTTCCTCTTTTTTTTTAAACAAAGAGAGCTTAGACGGAGTCGGTAAAGAAGTTACCTACCAAAAATTCAAAATATTTGCTCTGAATTTTACGTAATTTCGATTAAAATTTCCAGTTCGGACAACGACCATCTAATATCTAGACTGCACGTTTGCTCAGTCGACGTCACGGAAATCGACGCGGGAAGGCTCGAAGGCCTCCGGCGCCGAGTTCGTGACGAGACGAACGACAGGCGACCGAGCAAACTAGTCAGATTAGATGGTCGCGACCAACCGTCTCGACACGAACTCAACCCTCACCTGTCACTCCAACCCATCAGCCATGCTTTGGCGTAAACAAAAACAACCCAGAGCAAGACAGGGCGAGGATCGAACCTGAGTGCAATAGCAGCGCAGCTGACAGCGAAGAGGGACTGAGCAAACGTGCAATCTATACTTCTCTCATCTGTGGTTCGGATTTTGGACATTAAAGGTGACAGATGGCGTTTTGAAAATCAAACAAACTTTGCTCGTTAAAGCCAATCGATTCTGTTACTACGTTAATAAAGTTTAAAGCCCTTCAAAGTATGCAAACTTTATAATTACCGATTAGTGGAAATTGATAATAAGTTATGACAGCGTCATACATGATCCCTACTGTATTACCATCAGATTATTGGACAACATAATTTAGTGTAATTCCCTTTGCAAAAGCATAGCACACTTTAAAGCAGCGATTTCCAGCGAGAGCGAGGCCAAAAAGTGAGTGTGCGAAAATAAAGCGCCGAGAATTTGCTTTGACCCAATCGCTTCAAACTCTGTCGAGCGAATGACGCCTTTCTGCTCTTTTGGTCTCAGCTTCGGCAAGTGTTCGGGTCGTGTACGTGTGAATAGCGAAATGTTTTCGCCCCCGTGGAGGAACCAAGGGCCATCGCTGCTTCTTTAAAGGGCATTTATCACAATATATTTGGTTTGCATGAACGTATTATCTGGCAAGCTAAGAATATTTGTACGATTCTGATTAACTGTTTATTTAATTTTATGGGTTATTTTAAAACCAGCAGATTTAGCCGACTCGAGGTCATATTAGTTGTGTTTTCCGCAGTCTATATAGATGTTATTAAAAAACCTAACGGTTATATCATCAGTAGACTAGACTTCTTTAAAATTTAACGTTTTGCATGATCAAGAAGCACTTTGAAAGAGTATTTATGGCCATCGGTTGTAATGCCGGCCCAATATACCAGGTTTTCGCTACGTCTTTGCTATGCTCTCAAATCCATAAACAATTTTAGCGCCATTGTCCTTATTGTGTTTATTGATTTCAGCTGTAAAAATACACAATTATGATTTATTAGAAATGAATAAATAATGTGTGTTTTTCTAAGTGTATTAGAAATCAAACCTTAAATTTTATGCAGGCTCTAGTTCTCGTTATGCTTGCACATAACTTTAAAAGCCAGAACACAACACAACACAACACAAAGAAGGCTGGTTGATCCTACAGCTGTTTTTATTGATATCTCTACCAAATCATCAGCGATCTTTGTCTGTTTTTAACGACAGCCAGTAGCTACCTCTCCATGCCAGCGCTGCCATACGACTTGCCAGCAAAAACCGGCACCATGAGATTAGCGTTAAGCTACCAATAACCTTTTACTAGAAATCTGCTCTCTTTCTCTCTAAGACGCACTTCATTTAGGCTTGCACACGCTTAGAAAACGTCCATTAGCAAACTAAGCCAACATCATCGTGTCTGTCCATGCCCACGCCTCAAGTTCACTTCCGTTTGTTAGTTTTTGCATGTGCTCAAAGCTCCTCCAGTATTCTCTGATGGCCACCCAAGTGCAAGTGGTGGTCGAGCAACGCATACAAAATGCTCATTAATCGAGCGCCTTTAGAAATGGTCTCAACTATGTATGTATATACATACAAACGAACATATATGTATCGTTTCTATATGTGCGCAGCTCATAAAAACAGCCATAGAATTGTCGTCAATGAATAGACTACACACACACTCTCTCGTGTGTACACAAAAAGTGAGCAAAGAAGAGGCCATCCTTTTTGAATGAGATTTCTAATGCAATTGCCTGGGCGTGACCTTTGCCACCTGCAGGTGACAACTTAAGACACGTCCATAGAAATGTGAATTTCATCAGCCAACATACCCCCCCCCCCATTCCCCCTGTTGTCATCTTTTTGACTGTTAACGATATGCAAAGTCTTGGTCAAAAATAGATGAGAGCTTCTGGAGAAGTGTAAAGGCACTGCGTGGGTTTTAGTAAGGGCGTGTGTCTGCGTAGGTGACCTCAGGACGAGCCCACGCAGTCCTTGTGGGTGTGCTGAGCCAGACACTTCAAGCGTCGTCAGTTTTTTATTTATATGCCAAACATACAAGGATATGTGTGTATGTATGTAGCGTCAGGCTGTAGGTTGTCACGGTGTGGCTTTTCGTCGAAATTTGTTGAGACTTAAAATAGATGGCCCCTCAAGAGTAAATATTAACGATTTAAGTGTTATGAAAGTTTGTAAAATTTATTAAAAACGTGACACAAAAAAATTTGTTTTTTAATAAATTAACTTTATTATATCAAATTATACCAGTTAACGAACTTTAGCGGATAAAGTTTGTTCATACTTTCCTAAAAAGTTAACTTTTATCTAAGACTAAGTCAAACTTCTGTTTGTGTTCTGAGAGAGATCAGGTATCGCGCTCTGATCCCATTTTTACCGCAAAAGTTTTGCAAATGGGTAAATGGAAGCAAGGGTGTATATGTATGTACATTCGTTGTAGGTCGAACTATTAATCATAAATGTTAAAAAATAAAAAAAAAAAATTGTTTACCTTTAATTATGTCATAAAATAAAGCTTATACATTTTCTGAATTACTCTAAAAACTAAATTTTTCGAAGCTACCGCCCACCAAAATAAATTGAGAACAGAATAAGAACTATTAACCAAACACTCAGTTCGGTACGTTTCGGAACCGGAAAAGTTTACTAAATTGATCCCTTATGTTAGATTAACGATGGCCACGCCTGGCCCGCAGGTGCCGAACACACATCGCTATTCTCACCAATGCGAGCCAAACGTATGCCGAGGCCTGCGCCAAAAGAGCAAACATCTTGTCACACGGCGGTTAGGGGTCGATGAAGCTAATCAGTGCTGGTTTGCGTCGCCATTAATCTCTCAATTTTTGTCTGCGCTAGACAGATGTTAATAATGTCAAGGACTAGAATGCTAAAATCAGTTGAAAATTAAAAAGGCAAAAAACTTGATAGTTAATTTCTAAGTATTTGCTTTGAATTTAGAATTTTCATTTTGTAAAAGAGAATTTTTAGGTTTTCGGTTTTTCTTTATTTCTATTTAACACGCTTTCTCTATGCGATCACTTCGGACTTTGTCTCTATCTTGTTGTCTTAAGAATACCTTATCAATAATACTTATTGATATATGAATTACAATTTGGCAGTTGTTTTAAATAAATAAATAATTTATAAAAATATTTTTTTTAAATTATTTTAATTTAATTAAAATTTTTACAATTTTAATAATAAGTAGTTCTTTCAACTAAAGATCTAAAGGCCAGTAAGAATAGAACTTAAACAGGATGAGAGTTACCATCCACACTCATTGTATACTTTTGTGCACCTAAATTAGATTTTCTTTATTCAAGCCGGGTATCCAGCACCGCGGAAACTAAAAATTCCTGTCAAACTTGCTTGTGTATCCAGCAACATGAACGTAATCCACAGTTTCTTATCGATAGTTGTCATATCGATAGCGTGTGTGGATGGAGAGAACAGCTGACACACAGCTCAGGAATATATTGGCAAGAATTATTTTGGATGTGATGAGCGAAAGTTTTGGGGGGAATGCTTTTATATTTTTTTGTTATGAGCTGTCATGTGGCTGGGGAACCATCAGAGTGCAAAGATTGGGAGAGGATGGTGCCAAGGGCACACATTCCAAATTGATGAGGCCGCCAGAGGGATGCTTTCCATAGACACAAAGGTCGAAGAGATGTCGTCCGTTAAGATGCCTTCTTAATCTGTGTGTCGCCAGATTTTAGGCAAATCTATTAGAGTGGTGCACCAATTGGTCATGATACCTGCTGGTGTGCGTATTAATTTGGGCGGCAAAGCGTCCACACCGCGGTATATAGGAGCATTTGCAGTTGTATGCCTCTCATACTAGGGGCCCCACATAAATGACTCTAGTTTCTTGAGCGCAGTGGATCATGCCATACCCCAATCGCCCAGATCCACCGCTAAGAGGCTTAAGAAGCCAATGTAGCTCCAATACCATTAGCTGCAACCGTAGCTGCTGCCCGAGTCACATGGACTTTCCTTTCAAGCGTCGGTTCAGAGACACGCCAAGGTATTTAGCCGCGTTATCCGTATATGGAACTCTTAATCCCAGGAGGCGCACTCAAGCTACTTTTCCGGGTCTCATAGCGACCGTGTTGACTTTTTTAACGATTACCGGCAATGTTCCAGCGGTTTGCCCATCGACCAAAGATCTGGCCACTGAGTTGACAATGCGACAATGCGAAATGCGAATGTTTTTAGACAATCTTGTATCCGACGATGAAAGATTTTATTTGATTGGCGTACAACCAAGAGGTAATACTACTTGGGAGAAGATCGCATTATTAAGTAATGCAGTTAACAACATGCTGCAGTGATGTTTTGTGCCATCTGGGACCCACTGCAAAGTGTCATGCCATCGGTTTGACATCCCCAAGTATAAAGTATGTAGCACATAATCCGGGCAGCATGCTTCCTCCAAAAAAAAAATTAATTATATTATTTTAATTTATTTAAATTCAAATGGTTTACAGTGCTTAACAGCTGATTGATCAGAGTGAACTTCCACCTTTTAGGTGCATGGTCACACTGTTTTAGTTATGTTCCACACACAAGAAATAAATAGCAAATTCCTGGCAGGAATTTTCGGCAGTGCTGGATACAGGCCTTTAAATCGTTATATTGATGTTTCAAAGATCTTGGAACTGCATGGGTAACTCTATTTTCAAATTATGGCAAAATTAGTACATTCAGAGAAAATGAGAACTTTACTTGAAGTTTGGTGATTTAATTAAAACCGTATTTGAATATTTTTTTTTTTTTTTTTTTCATCAAAGTAATAAATAAATTGAAATGATATTACTGTAACCGAAAAAAAGCGCAATTAAAGTTTAAGAGATTGATTTGAAAACTCCAAACTTACGACAGTTTTTCCATGTTCCTGTTTTGGCTATTCCTGGAAGATTTCGTGAATTTGTTCTAACTCATTTTCAGCATGAGTCAACGGAACCAAATCCTATATTTGCAAAAACATTTTGATTTGAGATCGTTTGTACTCTTATTTCTTGTGCTTAAGTACGAAATACTTGAATAATGGTAAATGGCTTTAGCAATCCTAGAAAAAGAAAAACTTTGCAGCTCTATCTTAGCTGGACTTTGCTGCATTTGTTCCTTAGCCCTTCACTTTATATAACTGATGGTGTCTTTCAAAAAGATGTTCATCAAAGTTCTTAGCTCTGGGGAGGTTTTTGATCGATTTCTTAAGAAGCTTCAAATTAAATATTTTGCATTCGCTTTTTATTTTTGACTTGGATTTTCATTTTGTTTCCATAGTGTCGCCAGCTCATCTCTCGGTATCTATTTGGCACAAGTATATCCTCTCCAAAAGTTGTCTTCAAGTCACGCGCCTTAGTTCATGCTTTGATAAAGTTTCTACCCCCCCAAAGCCACCCACTCAGCTGTGTTAGTGTGGTACGATATACATTAGGGCGGGTCAGGTTGTTTACATTCAGTTGCTGGTTCCATTTTTGGGGGTGCGTTTTCTTAAACATTTTGTTTTTTTTTTTCGCAAGCAAAAAGGGAGGCCGTTGTCGTCTCTTCAATTGTTGTTGCTATTTTGGGGTAAGGGCTCTAAAAATAGGCAAGGAAAATTTATGTATATAAAAGACAGTGCAGACAGACAGACAGGCAAGCTATGTGTGTGTGTAAGTGTGTTTCATTGACGTCATCACCAGCATGTCATGAATTTGCTGTGCTATTTTTTTTGGGCAAGCCAATGAACAATAATGTCTCTTTGCTGGCTCTCCTCTTGCCAGCTGTCGCTCTGTGCAGGCAGTCGCTGTTCCTGTCGCTGCCTTTGCTTTGGCTATGTGGGCGTTTGCGCGTGGAAGGATGTGAGCGGAATTTTTGAATAGCACACGCAAATTAGATATAGAAAATTATGTGTATGCTATGGGTAGGTCGTTGGGCTATGTTGGTTGTATATGGATGGCTCTATTAGTGTTTATTTTTCTTTGTTTTTTTTTTTTTTTGGGTTGTGCACAAAGTGTAGGCGTTGCTTAAGAAAGAGGGTGAGATGTGATGAGAAGGCTGAAATTGTAATAATGGAAAATAGGTGACAATGTAAAAGGGTTGGTAAAATAATAAAGTTGAAGTTCTTAACAAAAAATAGAACTTTAAGTAGTTAAATTAAGAAAATTTACAACAAATATTTATACACTTCATAACACTGTGAAACATTTGATTTTGATACCAACTGTATAAGGCTGGGTTTGCTTTGATTGGCTTAGGTTTTCTTGTAATAGACTCCTGAAGTTTTCAGATGATGATTCAGATTCTGAGAATATAGATAAAAGTAAAAAAGTGGAAATTTTTTAAGAGCTTAGCAATTCTATTGTAATTAGATGATTATCGATGTTTTATTTTTATTTCAGTACGAATTTTAAAAGTATGGTGATGTTAATTAGCATTTTTATGCTTGAGATTAAATTGAAAATAAATTAGAGAAAAGATATAATATATGTAAATTTTATAAATTATAAGAGACGGAACATTGTTTCTAGGTGTTCTAGATCAATATAATTATCTTTATAAGTAATTTTAAAATTTTTTTGATTTTGTTCACCCCAGTTGGTGGGGAGGTACATTTATGTTATAATTAATTAATAAGAAAATAAAAGTTTATTATACAACCAACAGTTGATTTGTGTTGATAACATTGAATTGTAACTGTCCACTGACTCAAGCCAGAGAAATGCTAAACTTTGCCAAAAAAATAGGTGAAGAAAAAACATACAAATATTTTTAAAATAAATCTAAAAATTCTATATAGACACATTTACTTCCCAATTGTGGTCAGACAAAAAAAACATTTTATTATTAAATATAACCTATTCCACTCTGGGCGACTTCGAATAAAGCTATTTAGAAAAGAATATTTTCGGATAGTTGCATATTGACATATGGGGTGAGCAGAGCCGGTTAGAAAGATTGGTCACCTTGCCTTCCATGGGCGTCAGAGTAAATTTTGTAAGAAAATAGCGTGCGTCGGATTTCATTTGTTTATGCTATCCTCGCTAGAGCTATTTAGCGACAGCAGTATCCTGATCTGAGCTGAGCCAATGTTGTCCTGTTCCTTGGCAGGGTTTTTTTTTTTTTTCATTATTCTGTTGGGGGTCTTTCAGGACAACATTTGGTTTTAGGCAATTTATGGCTGCAGTCACTGTGCTGTGGTGGATGGCATTTTTCGCAGCTATTGCCTCTGTCTCTGAAATCTGCGTTTCATTTGCGGTGTGGGTGAGTACGTCTGGCAGATGAACTCTCAAGTCCTGTCTGCTGGGGCAGTGGGACTTGGAAGGCCAGATGGTTAGGATGATTCGCTTGCAAGCCATTTGCAAGGAGTTGCTTAGTTAGCATGTTGCAGTCGGTCGCGGACACCGAGCATGTGGGTTTCTTCGTGCAGGTGGTCCACTTGAGCCATGGTGTGACATCCAGTGATGGTGCGTAGGGCAGCATTTTGGGCACGCTGGAGGTTTCCCCATTGTGTGTCACTGATGGCTGCGCTCCATGCTGGTGCCGCGTAGTCCTATTGCCCTATTTCAAATTTTGTTAATTTCGTTGGTACCAAAATTCTGTGGTGCACTGTTTAATAAGTCAAAATTAAGATCTAAAATCTATAAAATTGATTTTATTAAATCGAAAATATAACCCCAATCTGCTTCTCTAAAACTGTTTGCTTTTGTGCTCTATTCAAGAATGAAGCAATGAGCATTACAACAACAACAACATCAACAACTACAATAAAAATCCAAATAAAAGGAGAGCAATGACGTATAGAAAGAGATAGAACTAAAAATAAGAAAAACAAAATTGGGAAAAAAAAACTGAATTTCACAATGAAACATAGAAAACATCTGTTGGATGTGTCTATAAGGCGAACGAACGTTTGTTGTTGTGCCTGGCCAGACAAAAGGTGTGCAGCTACATCAACAACAACAACAACAACAATGAAACAGCACTTACGCACAGCTACAACAACAACAACAGCAACGGCAGCAACACATGTTGCAGCTTCCTTTTTGGCTGCCACTTAACTGCAACTCACTTTAGTCATTACAACAAAGGCAAAGCCAGTGGTAGAGATTCTACCTGAAATCTACCTACTTTACAAACACAAACACACACACACACACACACACAGCTGACGCGACTGGAGAAAATTGTTAGGATAGGAGGTGAGACAGACAGACAATCAGCCCAAGAAAATCTTAAGGTCGATCACTTGTAGTTTATGGGCTTCGTATTCTTACACACGGCAACAGCAGTCAAATCAAATCATAGAGTTGAACAGATTAAGGGAACTAGTTCGAGAAATCTGGCTTTAAACTCAACATTACAATTTCGAAAAATTAGTAATGAATCCGATTCCATTGAATATGAAAACATCAGCAATACCAAAGACCAATATGCGGGAAACGCTTGTGTTTTATATTAAAACTGCTAGAATTTATATGTGAAGAGACACCAAAAAGCACGCCTACTAGATCAGTTGGCGAAAATAAAGCGAATTGAAACCGACTATTACCCTGTTTATACACACAAAAAATATCATGATAAATGCCCGTCAAAGTATGCAAACTTTATTTCTTAAGCATTTATATATTTGAACAGGATAATAGATGGTAAAATATTGCAGCGACATAAATATTCCAAACTGTACATTCACTTAGAATGTAAGAGCAGTTAAAAAATTCAAAATTAATTAGCGCTAACTCAAATATAAAATATAATTTAACCCAGCTTTCTATATTAATTTTTATAGCATACTTTGCAGGGCATTTATCATGATATTTATTTTGTGTATAAACAGGTATAACAAAGCCAAGGTAGATTCGACCAAGGATAATTAACAAGGTAAGATCTCACAAATCTTCGACAGAAAAAAAGAAAAGAGACTTTCAGGCAACATTGAATCTTTTGCTAACTAATACACTTCCTTTCCCTTTTTTTTTTTAATAAGAGGCAGCCTACTTTAATGACTTCAACTGGTATAATTCCACCATGGATTTGACTAGTTGATTCCAAATCGCTCAAATTCACCATCTGATCTAGTAGGCGTGCTTTTTGGTGCCACTTCACATATAAATTAGAGAAGTTTTAATATAAAATACAAGCGTTTATACGAAAATCGCTAGTGAATTCTGTGGCAACCCCGATAATCTCTAAGGTGCCGAACGGCCATGGAGCTTTGCACTATGCAGCTACTTTTTTGGTGGCGACGAAAATCGCGCTCTCTTCGCTCTCACAATGTATGTATGCGTACAAAAAAAGCGGCTGTTTCTAGATCGCTCTCTCTCTCTCTCTGGCTTTTTAAAAAATTTCAAGAGAGCCAAAAGCCAGTTGAAAAGCCAGCACCGAAAAATCGTGTGCAAAAAAATCGTATGGCGTTACTCATCTTCATATTCTAATGTCTTTGGCAATACTCTGTTCGTAGGTCAGAAATAAACCATTAACAGTCTTGTTCTTATTCATTTCGCTTAGCTGGAAGGGTGTGAATTCAATCTCATTTAACGTATGTGGTACAATTTTTTCGGTTGTTCGTATGCCAAATTTACTTAAATCTGGATGATATAACTCAGACTTAGCTGAAACTACAAAATTTAAATTTTAAAGTAAAATAAATATTTATTTAACTTGACTTTCAAGATTTTCAAAAAGTGGAAATGGAATAGTTTCGATTCGTTTCTCTACCCGGTTTAAAAAACCTGTTCAGAAACCCAGTTCTTTTCAACTCAAATCAATGAACCAAGTTTCTTAACTATTTGAAGCACAAATGTTTTAAAAGTGCTTAAAATAAGCACAATTTAACTCAACTCAGGCACCAAGTGGTTTACTAGACGTGAGCTACAAAAGTGAGCGATAGCTCAATGCGCTAACACGCCGTTTGATTCCCAGTCGAAAATTTTTTCTGTTTTTCTGAAAGAATTAAACGAACCAAGTCGAGTGGAGTAGATGATGGGTCGTTGAAGTTGTTGGACAAAGGATGTCTATGATAATGATTCTATGGGAATATGGGCGAAATAGTAGCGTATCCACAGCTTGTAAATAATATTTGCCGCTTCTCAATTTCTTTCTAATCCAAATAGATAAGTCCCGTTCCGTATTTCGAAGCCCCAAAATGTGAGAATCCGCTTATAACCTTTATAAAAATCAAGCTAATTAAAATATTTAAAATGTTTTTAAACAAACGTAACAATATCAACTCAAATCAAGTTCTTGAAAACGAAACAAGTATAGTAGTAGTAGTAGTATTTATTAATCATAGTTTTTTTTGGCTTGGCAGTGCCGTTTGCCATTCTTGTGAATGTTTTACATGTTTAAAAATAATAAGTCAATTTATAACAATTTTAGTTTAAAAAATCTCCTGCTATTATTTGACTCCTATAAGTAAAAATATCGCTTATGTATGATCCAAGCAACGACCAGTTTGAGCCATTCAGGAGATCGACAGCTGAGTCTGCAGTCAGGGTGTTTGTACCAAATCGGACATATAGCAATAAAATGCAGCACGTCTTCTCTCACGTTCAAATTGCAGAGGGTGCAGTGATCATCACTTATGTGGGGCTTGTAACCCAGTTGCAGCATCTCACATCTGGCCTTGAAGATGATGCTAATTTGCCTGGTCTCGAGATTGTCGCGGAAATAATTGTTTTCGCCCAAATTGTAGTTCAATCTTTTATATATGAGCCTTACATCGCTGGTCCGAGCCCTATTCTCGCATTTGACTCTGTGTTGTGCATCCATATTTGCCAAGATTGTCGTGTGCGATTTTTGCCAACTTTCGACATCGTCGATTTGGGTTTCTGCTCCGTACTCGACAAAAAGCGATTGCCATACTGCAAAGCATTGTGACTTTTCCTCTAGTAGGTGCTGGGCTATAATCTTTGATAGTCTTTGATCCGTAAGTCGCATTACTTTTGCCATATAGTTAAAATGTCTGCTGAGCGTGGAGTGGTGTTGAGTGGGTAAGCCGGTTTCCAAGTGCAAAGCGTAATTGGGAGTGTTCTGAACATTTTTTCAAGTACATGCGACTTAGTTTTTCAACTTCCTCATACTCGTTAAGACCCCATACCTCTGACGCATAGAACATAATCGCACCCGATGTTGCCTCAAAAAGATTATATTTGGCGCTTGCTTGAATAAAAATTTTTAAAAAATTGCTACATACAAATATCCTGGACAGACCTGACTAACTTAAAAAAAATATCACGATCTGCAAAATCTTGAAAACTTTAAATGAGTACAGAGTTACGAACACGTCATAAAGCAAACCTTGGATTCATAACTTTTTGGAACGTTAAAATATTTAAAGGAATTTTAAATATTTTAAATATTTCTCATTATTCACAACTGAAATATCATGATAAAATACCTTCGAAGATTAAAGGCCTATACTCAGATGAGTTAAAATTTTAGTTTGGTACGATATTTCACATGAATAGAAACAATTTCATATAAATAAGATGCCTTTTCAAACGTATTCAGATTTTAAAGCTGTACAAAAATGTTTCTATTTATGTAAAATAACGTACCAAACTAAAAATTGATCTTATTTGAGTATAGGCCTTAAAATAAGAAGAAATTAAGAAAAAAATGTATAACTTATTTGGTTAAACACTAATTTACTTTCATCACACTCAACTGCTCCGAAATAGATAAGGTATGATGCTGTCTTAACTGACAGAATATAGAAAAATTAAAGAAAATAAAGTTTGCATACTTTTAAGGGCATTTATCATGATTTTTGTTTGTGTATGAACAGAGTAATAATTTAATTCAATACTCTGTAGTTCGCAGAATATTTTAGGAAACTTTACCCTTAACAAAATTGTATTATTGGATATCAGTGGATTTAGCATGAACTAGTTCCTCTCCTTATACACACCCTAAGCTTCTCTTCTCCTCTCTACTCACCCAGCAAACAAATAGTCAACTTTGTTGGGTTTCCAGTTTTTTTTTTTTTTTTGTGCCATCTTCTGTTCGTATCTGTTGTTGTTGTTGTTGTTGCTGGCTCAGCTCATTTGTTGGTGATTTGATCTTTTGCTTTACAGCTTCTTCTTCCTCTTCTTCCACTCTCCAGCCAGTTAGCTTCAATGATTTCTATAAAAGTAAGAAGGGAACACAAAAAAAAAATACGGCCCAGACCGAAGAATGAACATAATCATCATTATGATAATTATCATTAGACCCAAGACCCTCTCTTTCACATAGAGTTTTACGTATATACTCGTACATTTTGGACTTGCTTTCATTAACACATAAGCGCATGCGTGAGCCCTTTTGTATGGATCTGTGTGTGTGTGTGTGTGTTTGCCACATGTGCTGCTCATTTGCTTTGAAAACTATTAGCTGCCCTTTTGCTGCCGCTGCAGCATCAACATATGGTCTCCTCCAACTCCATCTGCCTCTCGGCTGGGCATTTAAATAGTTTAATGATCTGTGCTCTGACTGTGCTCAGGGCTTTGGCAGCAGCAGCAGCAGCAGAAGCAGCCCGTTCCCGTTTTGCGTTCTGGTTTCTCGATACTCGAATGCGGGCAGCATCAGCATCAGCATCATCATCTCATCACCGGGGGAACAACGTCGCCTGCAGTCATTAGCGTTTCCTGTGTAGGTTTTTCATCTGTCGCTCTTTGTGCGTGTGTGTGTGTGTGTGTGTGTGAGTGAGTGCCTGCGTGTTGGGCATATCCGCACATATTTTTAGCAGACGTCACAGCAAAATGCATTAAAAACAACATATTTTAAGCAGAATGTTTATAGAGGAACTGCAACTGGAAATTTTCGTTTAATTTTTGCCACAAATTAAGCAATCAGGAGGTAACGATTCTTAGAGAAGTTGAAGAGCTTAAGTATGTAACTTATTTGTTATAGAAAGCCTTTAAAATATTTTACTATATAATTCCTTTAAAAATTAGTTAAACTAGTTTTGATAGTGTGCGTAAATCTATAAGATTTATGCATCAGAGTAAGTGATGGAGAAACTCACTATCGGGGGCCGACAGAAACCTCTTCCAACCAAATTCCAACCGAATTCCAATCTTAGGTGCCACAGAAATTTCTTTTGTTGGTTTCAACCTCTAAGTTTTGTTAGGAGATTTTGCAAAGCTCTTTTCTCACTAGCGCCTTTTGTCGAAGTGGCGCCCCTCTACAGACAGCTAGCGGATAAGGGATGGAAACTAATACCTCATGTTTGGCGCCAACAAATTTTTAAATTTTGCATTATATTGGTGGATTATTTAAAAATGCATCATAAAACATATAACAAAAACCAAAAATTTCAGATAATCATTAAATTAACCCACATCTAAAATACGGGAAATTTTTTGGGAGAGATTCAGCCCTGTTTTTAGAGATGGAACATCAATTGGAACATCTGGTGTCCAACTAGATTTCTAGAAGCTGTGGCACCAACGAATTGAGACAAAGCAAAGAAAGTCTCAGAGGCGTGGCACCAATAGAAAAGAAATTAAGGAAACGTACGAAAGCTACACCTCGCCAAGCCTCTAAACGGGCCTCTGGAGTATCCAAAACTGAACTAAAGTGTGCACAAGTATCAGTAGAGCAAGAGTTTTCTACAGTTTCATACTGAAATCCAAGACCCTAGACCCCACAAAGACGAAACAAATGAGTGTGAGGGAAATTTGAAATGAAATTTGCAATGTGGAAGAATTCTTCCTTGTGAGTTTGAGAGTCTTTGCTGAAATACATAATATTTAATGGGGAATTTAGGAATTATTTTGGGAAATAAATGGTCTAAACGTATTTTGAATTTATGCACTAAAACACTTGGATTTGGCAGGTTCTTGGCCTTAAAGATGGGTTATTACCGTCAAAGTCTGAATCGGTTTTACGAAAATAGGTTTAAAACTTTTTATGACTCTCAGCTTAACCTTTTCCTTTCAAAACGAGGCAATAACCTGAACGGGTTACTGAACAATGAGTTACTGAACAATGAGTCACTGAACAATAAGTCATTGTACCAAAAGAAGAGTCAGTGAGTAAAAAGTAAGTGAGTCAAAGAACAAAGGAGTGAGCAATCATTCGACAATGGTATAATGAACAAGGAGTAACTGAATAATAAGTCACTGAACAAAGAGTCGAAAGAGAGAACAAAAAGTCACTAAACAATCAGTCACTGAACAATGAGTCGCTGCACAATGAGTTACTAAACAAGATTTACTGAACAATAAGTTACTGAACAATGAGTCACTGTACAAAAAAGAACAACAGAGAGACAGTCAGTGAGTATAAAAGGCTGGAGTCAGTCAAAGAACAACTGAGTACAATGAAATAATGTTCAAGGATCCACTGAACAATGAGTTACTGAACAATGAGTCACTGAACAATAAGTCATTTTACCGAAAGAAGAGTCAGTGAGTAAAAAGTAAGTGAGTCAAAGAACAATTGAGTGAGCAATCATTGAACAATGCTATAATGAACAAGGAGTAACTGAATAATGAGTCACTGAACAAAAGAGCCGCGAACAAGAAGTGACTAAACAATCAGTCACTGAACAATGAGTCGCTGCACAATGAGTTACTGAACAAGATTTACTGAACAATAAGTTACTGAACAATGAGTCACTGTACAAAAAAGAACAACAGAGAGACAGTCAGTGAGTATAAAAAGCTGGAGTGAGTCAAAGAACAACTGAGTAAGCTGTTGCTGAACAATGAAATAATGTTCAAGGATCCACTGAACAATGACGACAGAATTCTGACAACCATATGAACAAAGAGTTACTGATCAATAAGTCAATGAGTTACTGAACAATCGACTCACGAGTATAATAACAAACATAATACTAGTCACTGAACAAGAACGAAGAACGAACAAAAAGCCACTAACAATCACTCACTGAACACTAGGTAAATCCTGAGGAATATTCGGGGGTGTATCACAGAAATCTCTAGAGAATTTGACCTCGGTTGGTTTGCAACTGAAATTTTTTGATTGTGATAAATGTTTTATGATGCATTTTTAAATTATAGTTCAAATTTAATTCATATTCTTCATAAATAAAATTAAATATTTAAATATTCGTTGGCGCCAAACATGAGGTAAAACTTGCCAGCCCTTAATGCGCTTGCTGCCAACCAGATGGCGCCACAATCCCTAAACGGCGCCACTGATGTGTTTGGTTTAGATTAACCTGAAAGACTTTGGTTGTTTTTCCTAATAATTATTGAAATGGAAATTTCAATGTTAATATGATTAAATAATTTATTCGTTTGATGCAATCTATCCTAGAAAATAATGTTGCTTACATTTCCAAAATTTATTTTGCTTTTCAAAATTGCTTGGGTGGTGAATTTTGCTAAATTTCCTAACAAAACAGATTTGAAACACGACAGAGATTTCTGTGACACCGAGAATTGGTTTTGGGTTGGAATTTGGTTGGAAGAGATTTCTGTGACACCTCCGATTATGAATCACTGACAAAAAATAATAATAAGGCCAATCTGACACATTTAATTTCTATATAAATTGTTTCTAATAATATAAACTGTCTCTCTAGCCTCAGACATATTAATCGTACACCAATTTTAAATTTCAGAACTTGACACAAAATGGTTCAAGTCAAACTTAATAAAGCAAAACCAAGCAAAATTTATATAAGAAATGAGCCACCTACCATAAATTGCGAATGCACGTATTCCAGACATGATACAACAGCAATTGCTGACAGCTACTAAAAATTGTACAATTTCTTTTTCAAGAAAACTTGATTTTAATGTATATAATTTAGTTGCTTTATTTCATTGATAATTGGGTCATGTTGACATTACTTTTAATTAATTCATTAATTGACCATTTAAACGGTATAATTTTTGTTACTTTGATAAGGCCAGCCAGTGGAGATCACTCATCCTCATTGCAAACGAAAAAACCAGTTTGCATTTGATTTGCTGTCTGTGTGTGTGTGTATAATTTTATTTAAATCGCAACTGGCAGTGACACTTGTTTGTGCAAACAAACAAACAAACAAACAACAACAAAGGCAAATCTTTAAATCGTTTTGGCTGGTGTTTGAATGAATTAGCCGACCCACCCCCCTCCTGTATACCTCTCTCCTCTCCGCGGTTACGGCTCACTTATTAATGAAAACGTTTCAAATGGCACATTTCATTTTGTGCGCCATTGAACGACTTCTCTACTTAGCAAATAAAAAATAAATTTATACAATACAAAAAAAAAAAATACAAACTGGCAGCACTTTTTCATTGTGCTGTGCGTTCCAAGGTCAAAGTTTGCCCACTCAAGAGAATTCTAGCGCAATTAAAAATACAACAACAAAGAACAAACACAAATACTTTTGTATACCACTTGGCCAAAAGGGGGTGTATCAGTTTCGACCAGAAGTTTGTCAGGTGCAAACGAATGCATTAGCGACTTTATTATTTGGAAGATATATCAAGATATACACAAGTGCTCAGGTTTCCAAGTTGGTTTACTCTAGGCAAAATCGGCTAACGGTTTCATGCGATAAGTGGACAATCTGTCAGTCGTTGGCCCGCAGTCGATGATGTAGGTCAAACTTTTTGGAATCGCTCTGTTTGACAAACGTTGATCTAAATTAAGGACTCGCGAGTATGTTAGGTTCTAGAGATCTGCAAGAGTGCCTGTTTTCTTGACTACAAGTACACTTGCTTGACTGGTACCCAAAATTTAAAGTCAAATCACTCGTTGTCGTTTTAGTATTTTCTGACTGAGTATCTTGTGTGCTTGTCTGTAAAAGTGGTTGATTCTGCTCTACCCCATGCAAGAGGCAGTCGTACGCTCACAGCGCACACACTAGTAATACATCAGTATGTTGCTCTCGCTCGGAGAAGCAACTGTTAACGCCGCGACAAATAAAAAGAGCATTGCTAACTCTCTACTAGCACAACCCACTGCCCCACGAAGCGAACGTCAAGCGAGAGTATCGTAAAATTATCGCATTCGAGCTCAAAAGTAATAGGACAGACGAAAGTATCGTCAAATTATCGCATTCGAGCTTGAATATGATATGTAAATAGGGAGAAAAATGATATTGACGAAAAACGAACAACCGATGGTGTTATATCGAAAAAGGCTCGCAATCGATTGGTAAAGTGAGTCGCAAATGGTACAGA
Organism: Lordiphosa stackelbergi; assembly: GCA_018904235.1. NCBI lineage: Eukaryota > Metazoa > Arthropoda > Insecta > Diptera > Drosophilidae > Lordiphosa > Lordiphosa stackelbergi. The sequence goes on from JAEIFU010001288.1 coordinate 26,253, forward strand.
AGAAGGATCGCAAAAACTATCGAAAAAGGCTCGCAAACGAATCTTCTGCGAGCTATCGAGAACGAAACTTTCTCTGCCACAAACTGAGCGACGGGTGATTAATTTGCGGATCGTTTGCGAGTGTTTTCTCGATAGTTTTGCACGTTGATGTTTCGCTTAAGTATCGTTAGCGATATTTTTTACGAGCTTTTGGTTAAGTGAGAAGTCATGATGTAACAAAGAAGGTGAGGCGCTCTCTGAGAGCACAGTCAGCTCGCGTCTAAACATTTTAGTGTGGACTTGACACTTGAACTGACCCCAGCGGCGCAGAGCTCAACGTGTTCTGTCGAAAATATGCATTACGACTGTCGAAAATGTAAGGCACTATAATCGCTGATTTTCGCTAGAGAGATTGTAATCGAAAACAAACAGACTGCGAACATTCTGCATTACAATTTTAAAAATAATGTGCGCATTCGTAATAGGAAGTTCGGCTCTGGCTTACATTCTTAATACCTAGTAATGCAGGTTGTCGGCAGCCCGTTTACAAAGCGGCCATGCACATGGTAAAGTAATGCAAATTGTATGGGGAGTATTTCCTTCATACTGATGGCAAAGTAACGCAGGAGTAACCCATTTTGTAATGGCAATTTGCGCCGCTGGGGTCTTGCTCAGTCGCGGTTGTATTTTGTTTGCGCCAATTGATGGCTGATGGGTTGGAGTGAGAAGGAGTTCAGAAGGTTCGACTCCGTGACGAAGACGGTTCGAGTTCGTGACGAAGACGGTTGCTGTCTAAAACTGAACTGGGTTCGACCGAGCAAAGCTGTAGTCTAGATATTAGATGGTCGTTGCTGACAGGTTGTGTGAGCGCACGCATTTCCCTTGGTTTTTTTGTTTTGCCGACGGGAATTTAAATGGTGTTTTTTTTTGCACTGATCGCAATGTTGTTTTTGTTGTTCCATCATTGCTTTTTTGCAATGTGTATGTGAGTCCTTCATTCTTTCGCTCACTTTTCCGCTCTCTCTGGCGCTCTGAGCAAAAACGCTTAGTTGTAAATGTTCGCTGAGCGCCTCACCTTCTTTGTTGCATCATGGCACAAGTATAAGAATTGAGTTGAGTAAAGACTGCATACATTTTTTGCAAGGGTTGAGACACTCGAGTGTGAAAAATATTTAGTTTGAATGGAGTACAAAGCAATGGATGCAGTGTACCCGTGCAGATCTCTGTTACCTTTAACTGGAGACCTTATAGCCTTGTAGTCTTGTCTCTGGGTTTGTACAAAATACTGCTGTTCCTATTTTTTCATCCATCTTTAATCCATCTGTGTAGATATTGATATTTTGAGTCTGGTCACAAGTCCGTTTCAAAGAATTGTTGTTATGTTGACTTTCAGTTCAGTTCTTGGTATTATATCATTTTATCAGTCAGAGGAGGTGGAATTGAATTAGAATAATCTGTAACTCTGAACCCTTAAGTTTAAAGTTCGGTCGGTGGTTTGAACTCGGATCGATCCTTTACTTATCGATCCTAAGGTTTTGTTTTGAAGCTTGGTTCATGAATTATTAGATCGTTGAGGCATATTTTTGGAAAATAAAATAAGACATATTTTTGTTGTGGAGCTTGTTATAAGCGTCTAACTAACGAAACTATTAAAAACTTAATACCCGAGTGGACCTTAATCGTTATTGTTATTATTCATAATTTCTCTGCCACGGCTTAGAAGAGTGTCTGGGCTTTATGAAACTCTATGCTCACCCTCTATGAACGTAAATATATGTACATATACATAAATTACTTATGTGGTGTCCTCTTTTCCAAAAGATGGAAGACACGATTGTTTAAATGAGATTATTGTTTATTCACTGAAATGCTTAAGATTAACAAATATTGGATGATTATAGCTTAAACTTTGCTTGACGATTTCAACTATGTTTCGCTCTTGAGATTCCGGCATCGACTAACAAGCTACGTCGCACTCCCCGCGCTGCCACTTCACACACACATATTAACGGAGAGAGAGAGAGAGCGGATTAATAAGTGTGACCGCTTCTTGTTTTCTTGTTAATCCTAGTCTCTCCTGTACCATTTCCTACACTTATGCTTTATTTACATCTCGAAGTCGCGAGATTACGATATCCTTTTAAAAAGCTATAGGAAAAACTAATTAAAGTATTTTTGCAAACTGAACCTTTTTTAAAGCAGAGCGGTCCAGGTTTCGATGATTAACAATCCAAAACCTCGAACCTAACCGGTTCTCCAGGGATCGGCTCGGGTTCTGTTTGCAGCCTTAGTTTAAAACAATGCACTTTGGACCCTAGTTTAGTATAGAACTCTCTGGTTTGCCGATGAGTAAAAGTTTCAAAAGGCTTTGCCTTGTCCTATGTTCTCACTAAGAATGTTCCTAGTTTTTGGTTTCTTATCGTAAACCCTAATGGATCAGGGTATGCAATCTTCGGACGGCTTGGTCCCCATTTCTCAATATTAAAATACTTGTTCTCCTGACTTTAGTTTTTCTTGCTGTTTTTACTGTTCTGCCCAATTAATATTTAGTACGAAATTGAAATTCAAGCATTACTAGATATAAATTTTAATTAAATTTTTACTCACTTCAAAGCCGTTTCCTAATTAAATATGCATAAAGAAACGTGAAATCTAAATAATTTACTTTGAAAAACAAATTTGCTTAAAATATCATTCAAAAAAACAAGAATTGTGCGCTCAGACAAATTTCGAAAAATTTGTATAAAGGAAAAATCAAATGACGTTTGTTGTAGATGTTCTTATTGGCAATCAGTGGCGATATACGGCCCGGCATTTGTGTGTGTGCGTGTGTTTTCGTTTATTTCTATTTTGTTTTTCTCAATTGTGGTCATTCTCGAAAATTGTTTTTGAGTACCGGACATGACGTCAATAAGTGGGCGTTTGTGTTAATTTTTATACCCCCAACACGCTTTATCCCATATATATCTACAGATACATATAGACATATGTGTGATCTGCTGTTAGCGTTTTTCTTTCGTTTTTTTTTTTTTTTTTTTGGCAAACGAACCAACATTTTTCGTAGGCGCTAAAAACAATTTTTATGCGGCAGAATAATAATAATAATTCTTAAGGCTTTTTATCGGCAATACAAACGAGTGGCAAGTAAACAGTTTTTTTTTTCTTTTAATAATTTCCTGTATGTCTTTAATTATGTGTAAACAAATGTTTATCTAAATGCCGGGCCACGAGCTCTTGTCTCCGTTTCCGTCCCGAAATGATCGCAATTACTCATGCGACGACGACGCCCTGTCCTGTCCATGTCCAGAGGGGCGCAAGAGATTAACATGATTGCTATAAATCTGAACGCAGGCCATAAAAATACAGCTTGTTTTGCTATAAAAATGTTTTATTTGCTTTCGATCGTGCCATATCATCAACCAAATATGCTCCCTCCACGCCCGCCCAGTCAAAGTTCAATTAGCAGTTTATTATTTTTATTTTTAGTTTTTTTGTTTTTAATTATTTATGCAAATTATGGAGATTTTAGGCGCCTTTTAAACTGCTGCTAGCTGGTTTTTGTGTGCGTTTTATGTTAATTTTTTTGCCAAATAAAATGATTATTAAAATATTTATAACAAGTTTATCAACAACAACAGCAGCAGCAGCTAAGGAAATACACAATTTGTACTCGGACAACTTAAATGGAGATACAAATAAAATTTAGAAAGTGAGAGGAAATAAAATTTGAATTTTTTACAAATATCTTTAAGCTGCGATTACATAAATGAAATAAAAGCAAGGGAGAACCTGAACCATGAATTGAACCTTTTATAACTGAACCATTTCTTGTTTTAAGAGTTCAGTTTAAAATGGAGTTTTGGTTTATTTTTTTGTTGAACGTGTTCCTTTAGTTAATTTAGTAAGCTTTCAGGAAAAAAGATTTCGGATATATCAACCCATTCGGTATTCTGATGCACTTAAATTATTTATTTCTTTTTCTAATAAAATTATTTAATTGTTAAAAAATGTAAATCGGGGGGTGCCACAGAAATCTCTACTAACACCAGATTATCCAATTGAAGTTCCATCTCTAAAAATTGGGCTAAATTTCTCGCCAAACAATTTCCCTATTTTTATTTATGGATTAGTTTGATGTTTAACTGAAATTTTTTGATTGTGTTAAATGTTTTATGATGCATTTTTAAATTATAATTCAAATTTAAGTCATGTCTCATCTCCATAAATAAAATGCAAAATTTAAAAATTTGTTGGCGCCAAACATGAGGTATAACTTGCAGCCCTTACTTCGCTGTCAAGTAGATGGCGCTACCATTGACAGAGGGAGCCACTGAGGAGGTAGCTTTGATAAATCTCCTAACAACACACGGGAGGTTTGAAACCAACCAAAAGAAATTTCTGTGGCACCTAAGAAATGGAATTCGGTTGGAATTTAGAAGAGGTTTCTGTGGCACCCCGAATATGAGATAGTTTGCTTCATGAAGTTTTTCAAAAAGTTTTTATCGGTAGGAGAGGGATGATGAGGGTGAAATGTGATAAAATTCTTCATCGACAATGTATATAAAAGAAACTTGCAAGTTGTTTTGAAGTCTGCTGGTGAGGATCGGGACCCAAAACAATATTAAAAAAAAAAAAAAAAAAAAATTTTTTTTGAAAAAAATTTAAAAAAAAAAAATTTAATAAAAATAAAATATTAATAATTTAAACACAAATTGGATATCATTCCATTATGTAAATCTACACTCCAGGAGTTATTATTATTCAAACAAAAATATTTAAGAACAAAGAAAATAAAAAGCAATAAAATCTTCTGGTTCACGCAAACTCAAACTCTTAAATTTGCCGCCCTAGCGTTATACATAAAAGGCAAAACTCCCCAACTAGTGGAGCTTCAGAGGTCGATAGTCGTGATGGTTGAGATGCCGACTTTTCCATTAAGTAGCATCGACATTCGATTAGGGCAGGATCATTATCAAAAAAATAAAATAAAGGGAATCAGTAAGAAATCTAATTTAATATAAAATTTAAAATTAATTTACTTTTGAAACAAAATAAAAACATTAAAACGTTTTTTAAGCGTTTATTTTGCGAGCACAAAATGTTCTTAAAACATGCCCAAGCTGTTCATAAAGTGAGCACAAAATGTTCATTATATGACATCCGCTGTTCACGGTTCAAGAACAAGCGTGGGCTTGTTTTCGGTGGATTTAGAACAGATTTGTGCTGAGTGCAAATTACAGTATAAAAATTTCAAAAACTGCTTACAGCTTTCAAAGTCACACAATGTACTACCACAAGTGTGCGCAACTTCGTGATCCTTGGTAGAGAAAATCTTGAAGCACTTAAAATTAAAAAATATAAAAACTAATGAAAAGGGAGCTATTTTATTTATTTATTTTTTTTACTTCTTGCTTTTGCCTACAATTTGGTCGATGTTGTCCTGGAAAATGTGCTGCAAGTTATTTATTTTCCTTTTAAACTTTTTGTATCTGGCTGGCTTGAGGTCGGTGGAGAGTTACAATTCAATGTAATCAACACAAATCAACAGAGATTAATTACAACAACTTGGAATAGCAATTGGTATGTCCGTACAACGATCGCTGTTTCGAAGATAACCACATCTTCTCATCAGCGGATTTTTGTATTGCATATTCACATTCAAACGACCACTCAGACTTAGGTTTGATTGTGAAGTCGGCGAATAACGCTTTGGGGATTTCAATTTATCCACTTCACAGCCTGAAATTCTGCAATGGTTTATGAACGTGTTGCTTTTGCTTACCAATTTGATGTAATTAATTTCTTTTTTGCTTATGAGCTCTGCAAGGTGGCTGGACAATCTGCCCAATGATCCTCCATAGCAGAGTCACGGCGTTTTTTGTAAATACACAGGGTATTTGTTTTTGCTTGTTTTTCAATAGGGAAACCGTTTTTTCGGTTTTTATTGCAAACATTATGGCGTGCCGTCCATTATTTCACATTTATATTTCCTTTTAGTTCAGAAAATCGGTGTGCTTGCAATCCCACAAGCTATCGATTTGGCAACGCTAAAGTTTTCTCCTCTGGAAATCAACAAAGTCAATGAGACTTAATAAACGGCTCATCAGCTGTTCGAAGCTATTTTTTCAACATAAAAATTTATTTTTGTGCGTTTTTAATTAGTGAGTTTGGCTGGCTCTAGGTCCGAAAAAGTTGCGATTGTTCACAACTGTAAACAACTTATGCATTAAACATCAAAAAGAGATGTGCGATTTTATTTGTTTTGGAAATAGGTCTTAGGTTCCTAATAAACTTGAGCTCATGTGGAAGTTCGTTCCAACTGCGAGCCGCAGCTTTAAAAAAATTGGTTTTCGAACAGTGCAAAATGTATTCTGGGAAATATAAGGTTTTGAGTTCTTTTTGAGGCAGCGGAGTTTAATAGCTCAAAGTGGTAAGTCGGTTCGGGGGTAGTTATAATTTTATGGAGAAAAACAAGAATTCTAATAGCTAGTGTTGTATGCTGCTTGCATCACAGCTCCAAAAGTGTCAACTCCATAGAACAGTGTAGGCTTTGGGCATGTTTTTGCAACAGTCAGTTTGAGGTTTCGTGGCCTTGAGCCAGCTAAACACGCTTTGACTAAATCCAAACAGGTCTCTAAAACCTAATTCATTTTTCCTTAATTTTTGTAAACTTTGATCAATTTATTTACAGACTATGTGCACACCGCGCATTCTTTGTGGTTTAGCCGCTCGTATACAACAACTTCGTATGTTTTCGCGCTTTTCTTTTTCTCCCATGAATCTGGCAAAATCAACCACAAATATGTATGCGTCGTCTTCAGCTTAGATTTTGTTGTTGGCAACGAATGATTTCATGTGTTTTCTCTTTCCATTTCTTGTGGTTGTTCTTGTATCAGAAATATTTTCTTTATTTTAATTGGTGTTTACGCCGCTTAGGCTGGTCTCTGGTCTCGAATATCAAGTTTTAGTTATTTATTTTGTTTTTCGCTTGAGCCTTGAAATTCTCAAGCGTTTATGACGTGAATTGCAAAGAACGGCGCACCAGCGTTGTTAACATTTATTTTTAGAGCGCTTCAGACGTGTTTCTTTTTTTTTTTGTATTACATTGAATTACATTGGGTGAGACACCAAGTCTGCTTCTTAAGAAACCGCTCATAATCTTGAAAACAACATGTCGCAAACGGTTCAATTCCCTCTTCCCACCCCCTTCCCAGACCAAGTTCAAGTAAAGTCTGAGGCATTTTAAAAGTAAAAACTAAACTTTTGCCTTATGATGTTTACATTAAAAGTCACGCCGAACCAAAAATAAAAAGTTCAATTTGACCTCGTCAAGCTGACCCATCTATGTGCTGGTTTTGCTTATTGTTGTTGTTGCCTGAGAAATTAATTACAAACATTAAAATGTAGATGAAGAAAAGTTTTCAAAAGCAAACAAGAAAATTTCAACAAGTTCATCTGGCTATTTAATACAAACAAAAAGGAAAACATCGACATTATTGTCGACATGGTGCCATGTACTTTGGACTTGGCACGCCTCAGAGTAGATGGATGCTGAACTGTGTGTGTGTGTGTGAGGTGTGTGGGTGTTTATCCATAAACATAGTTTCAATCTACGTGCCATTTCGCCTTGGCCAGTTTTTGCGGAAGTTTGAGGTGTGAAAATTTATTGAAGGGGAGGAAAATATTTGTTATAAAGTGAAATTTAAATATAGAAAACAAAGGCAGGAATTTGCTTATTAAGAATTTCTTTAAACGTTTTAGTTTTTAAATTATTAGAATTTTATTGAGGAATTTATATTTAGGAAGAAGGAGGTTTAGGTTTTTAGGTATAAAAATGAAATGAATTGAAATGTAGCATACATATGGGGTGTCTTTATTTAATTTTACTTTCATTATTCTTACTTTTATGGCTTCAAGTTGCAGAGCTTCTAAGATAACCAGAAGTTAAACAAAGTCTATTAAAACTTGTAGCACACTTTTGTGAGCCACTTACAGTACAGAAAATGTAAGTTAAAAACAGTTCTAAGCCAAAAGTTAGTTCCCAGCGATGAGGTTTGCATGAATATTTGTTATGATGTCGATAAAAATCAACTATATTTTAACCAGAGCCTGTTACAGGCTGTCAGAAAATGGTCACCCTCAGACATGATGCAAAAGAAGAGCGAAATGGCTTTTCTCAACGTGCTCCTTGCTCAATTAAGGCGTCTTTTGCGCATGTATGTGTGTTGCGCGTGCGTCGCCTCCGTAAACTGCAAGTGTGTATGCGTGCTTTTGTGCTATTTTAGCCTCTTTTCTTCTGTGGGGAAAGCAACAACAACAAAAAAGACACTTTGCCCTGACACTTGGCTTGTTTTGCTCAGTTGCTTATGCTCAGACGCTGAGAGCAGAACAAACTATGAAACAAAATCAAGTGTTCTGTTGAGAGAGTGAACTTGGCCCTCAACTTCAGCCCTACTTTAAGGATATTGAATAACTAAATTTCATAAACTCACAACTAATCACGATCATTTGCATCTTCTTTTCATTTGCAGAAAGCAATCTAAACGCCTCTCCAATCTTGCGATCCCCCGCAAAACTAAGCCAGCAGCAAAAGGATGAAGGCAAATCGAGCTGATTCAGGACTTAGAAATTATCGAAGGCATTGAGGAGAGGGGAGAGGAGGAAGCTGGTTTTTGCAACGAACACCAGCCAGCCAGGAGGCGGCGGAGAGAGTGCAGCTGGGGAGAATTGGTCACAACACTACATGGATCGCAGAAATGGCGGCGATCCCTTGGCGCCACCCCGGCCCCCTAAGCTATTACCGCGCGTGCATCGACCAAGGGCGCCGGAGCCGACGTTAACTGGGGTGCAGCAGGCCCCAAATAATAATCAGCAGCAACTTAGTATTACCGCAACTACGACGACGACGACGACGAATAATAATAATACGATATCGATCATACCCGCTTCGGCCGATTTCGACGACTATCAGATACATCATCTGACATTTCTGCCTCAGCGTCCCAGTAGCCTGAGTCGCAACAGCAGCAACGCCTCCTCATCCACGGCCACGGCGACCAGTAGCTCGGGCTCCAGCTTCACCCGTCGACGACCGCCGGCACCAGCGCCTCTGCTCGATAGCCACAACAACTTCCTTAGTCATTTCCAAAGCGCTGATCCAGTGTCCACACTGGGCCAGCCGCCCGCCTCACCAGTCACACTGGCTCAACCGCGACCCGAGTCCGAAAGGCTAACCAATGAGTATGTGGACACGCCGCTGCAGCATGCGACGCGCTCCCAGCACCCGGCCGGCCAGCAGGATAATGGTCAGACAACGACCCATCATCTCCTACTGCTGCCGCAGCGCCAGCAACAGCATCATCATCAATCCACGCAACCTCATGTCCGACTGGCGACGACGACGGCGACGACTGCGACGACGGCGTCAACGTTGCCTTTGCCTGGACAGGATCACACCGATGGCTTATTACATTCGCACTCGCACTCGCATCATCATCTGAATGGTCACAGCAAAGCCTCAGCCACACCCGCCTCGAAGCTACCGCCGGCTCCACCGCGAACCGGCGGCGGAGGATTGGGACTGGGTGTGATTTCGGCGCAACAGCCCATTACGCAACCCATTACCAAGCAGCCCACACCCGCCTCGCACACCAGCAAAGAGCACATGCACGCCCTGGAGGAGCTACTGCAACAACAGCAGCCGCTGCCAGGCAGCGGTGGCCAGCTGGGTGGACCCATTGTGATGGGTGGCGATCCCTCGCTGCTCAATCCGATTGTGTGTCCACGCTGCGGACGTTGCCGCTGCGAGCAGTGCCAGAGTCCGCGGCCCCTGCCCCAGACTTGGGTGTGCAACAAGACCTGCCTGTGCAGTGCCGAGTCCATTATCGACTACGCCTCCTGTCTGTGCTGTGCCAAAGCTCTGTTCTATCACTGTGCCCGGGATAATGACATGGACTGTGATGATGGCACGGGCACACCCTGTGTGGACAATCCCTGCTCGTGTGGGCCGTACAAGCGCACGCAGAGATGGGGCTGGCTGGGGGCCTTGTCGCTGGTGTTGCCCTGCCTGTGGTGCTACTGGCCCATGAGGGGATGCATGAAATTGTGCGAGAAATGCTACGGCAGATTTGCGGGACGAGGATGCCGCTGTCAGGGAGGAGGTGGTGGAGGAGGAGCTGGAGGCATAGGTTCCACCAGCAGCATGTTGCCCATTGTGCCACTGAGTGTGGGAGCCGGCGGAGGAGTTGGCCTCAATGGCGGTAGCGCCACAAATGGCGGTTCCAGCCTGAGTCAGAGCAACGGCAAGAGCCTGGATCATGGCTGCAGTGCAGCCAGTCGCATCCTACGCAAAGGCGATTTAACGCCCGAAAAGCGACTCCTAGACTCCAGTCCGGACTACTAATGAGGGGAAAAAAAGCAGGCACACATCAAAAATTACCCCCTTAAATATAAATATACAAAATAAAAAAAAACAAAAATATTTAAAATATGATTTAAAAATCAAACAAAAACAAGAAAGGAAAAAATTAAATAACCAAAGACTGCAAACAGATAATTATTAATTATTAGAAATGTTATTTAAAAAATAATTTTTGCTTAATTTAAACAAACAAAAAAAACAAAGAGCAAAGAAAGAAAAGATTTTTGTATTATCTTTTTTTTTGATTTTGTTCGCTTGAGTTTCTTAAAAAAAAAACACGTTTGATTTTTCCATGTTCAATTTCTAAGTCAAATTTTTAGTTTAAAGATATAAAACAAAAGAGAAAAAATATAATACAAAAAGAGAAAATAATTCCAAATGAGCGAACAAAGTTGTAAAGTAACAGACACAAACAAAACACCAGATTATATATAAAAATGTATACACAGCATATATACACAGCAAAAACATTTTGATTTGCATATACACCCCAAAAAATATATATACACTATGAGAAAACTTTTAGAAAAATATTCACTTAAACTACAAATTAGTCAAATATTATGTAGACGGAAAAACCAAAAATCGAACAAAAAAAAAGAAAACCAGTCCATTTTTGATGTTGTAGAAGAAGTAAAAATTAAACACAAAACATTTTAAAGGTAGCGCAAAAAGAGGTAAACCAATAGCATTGCCAACTTCGGCAGGTCGAAGTTCAGTTGTATACGCTTGAGTTGGGACTATGGTACTCTTTACAGGGGAGACTAGCCTCTAAAAGTTGAAATTTTGTCTTGCAGTGGTATCGGTGATAAAGCATGTCCCAAGGGACCAACCATTTCGTTAGTTACAAAGATTTGTAGAAGAGCGTCTGTTTTGTAAACGACTTTGACATAGCTACAACAACAAAGCTCACAGTTTAGAGTCCTCAACATTTGCATAGAACAGTTATTCCAAAGAAGAGAGGACGGAAAATGTGACTGTCTCTCTCTTTGACACTCAGTGAGGCATGTCGAGTGTGTTCGGCAATGGGAACACTGGCATATAAACATAAGAAACTAACAGGTTTTGCTCACACAGAGAAAAAAATCAAATTCAGCGTTATTAATCCAGAATATATTTACTTTTAAGAAAAAAAAAACTAAATTATATTTTAACCATTTTAACTGGTCAAGAAAATAATATCTTTCTGACCAAAATAATATCATTCACGTAAATTGATATTAAATAGTTTCAGAATGATACTGCAACATATTGATATGATACGAAAAAAAATAACGATTTAAACCCGCAATACGAAAAAGCATTAATATGATACGTAAAAAATAACGTTTGAAATTTGTTAAATATCAATTTGATATTTTATCATATCGGCTTAAAATTGATATGAAAAAATATCTTTTTTTTCTGTGCACAAACGAATGGCCTCTAAAAACATATCGAATTGAAAGTTGTAACACTCAGAAAATTGTTTTTCTATATTTAAGAAAAATCTGTCAAGGTTCAAATAATTTCTATATTTATGACATTTTTCTGAATTTTAGTAAAGTTTCCCTAAAAAGAAATTCTTTAGAAAAAAATGTCTTAAATATACACAGAGAAAAAAAAAGATCCCCGTAGAATGGATATTCGAATATACACATTAAGATCCATTTTTTTAAATATCCTTTTGACACTTTTCAGATCCTTTGGATGAAGAATAAAGATCAATGAAATATTTTATTTCTGATACATCCTTTTTAAGCGAAAATAAATTGACTTCGAAAATATCCAACGGATCCCAAAAAAGGATAGTTAACTATCCAGTCCAAATGGATACCGAAAATATCCTGAGGATCATCAAATTTATTTTATTTTTTTTTTAAATTATATTTCATTTCTGATACATCCTTTTTAAGCGAAAATAAATTGACTTCGAAAATATCCAACGGATCCCAAAAAAGGATAGTTAACTATCCAGTCCAAATGGATACCGAAAATATCCTGAGGATCGAAGTTTTTGTGCTTTTTACAGCGCTGGCTCAAGGTCAATGGTTGATAACAATTCAATGCGATCAACACAATTCAACAGAGGTAGCTCACAACATTACATCGGAATAGCATTTGGTATGTCTGGACAGTACTGTTTCGGAATTGTTCCCAAATCCTCATCAGCAGACTTCTATGCTTAAAATATCCAACCATGGTATTCTTTTCTATATAAATGACGATAACGCCAAATAAAGACTTGAGAATTTTACATTTGTAAACCCTTATATGTATCCTGAGGATCATCAAAACTATTCTTTTTTTTCTCAGTGTAGAAATTATTTGACTTGACCTTGACTGAATTTTCTTAAATTTAGGAAAAATAATTTTCTGAGTGTAGGAACAGGCCAGTATGAAATCAACTTTCTACAAGAAGTGCTGTATATGAAGGGATGTTTTACAACTTTGTTTAGAAAACGTAAATATATGAAATGGCATAAGGATCGCACAATGTGTGTTAGTCGAAATGTGGCCTCTGCCGGCTCCGCAGTTGTCGCTTTTCGGCTCGGGAATTAAAAATTTTAAATTATTGGAAGTAAAATTTAAGAGGCTTGAAGATTTGTTCCTTAATTTTTAAAGACTAGTTGGCAAACTACATCCATAAATGATACTTCTTGCTCTTCTTTGGTCCGTCATATTATTATCACAAACGCCAGTCGGTTCAGTTTTATGCTAGCTCCAGTTGTTCACACCAAGCTGGGCTACATCAGGTCTTCCCATTTCAGTTGCGTTAAGCATTTACTGCCGAAATCTTTCCTTTCCAATCTTACACACTTTCTTCTAAAGAAAAATCAATTGAAATCAATCAATACGTTCTTGATTTGTTAATGATTTTAGAATTGATTAAGAAAAAAATAATTCTCAATTCGGTATTTAAGGCCTGATTCCAGATGACATAAAAATCAATTTTTATGTTGAAGTTTACATGAACAGAAACACTTTTGGACTGTTTTGAAATCGCAATGCATTTGCAAAGCATTCTTATTTGAATAAAGTATTGTGCCGAAATAAAAATTTATGTCATCTGGAATCAGGCCTTTAGAGTCGATGAGAATTAACTGAACGAAATGAGCAAGCAATGTTGAATTCAAAATTCTTGGATCAAAAAATTCGCTATTGGATCACTAATGTTTCTTCTTAACTTTCTTCTGACATCCATTACTCTTGATTCAAGTATGAAGTTTTCCACTTTTCGCTGAGATTCTAAGCGATCGATTTGTTAACGAAATCGGCTTTAATTTGGAGTTCTAAATTGTTGACATTTTGTTATCAATTGTATATCATTCCTAACCTTCCTGCTGAACAGGTATCTTATGGTATCTAACTTACACAATCAACGTCTTGTGCCCTTTTGTAGTATTAGTGTATTTCTGCTAGAGCAGAAACCTCGCAAAAGCAAAACACACTCTCTGAGAGTAGGGCACATTATGTATGTGTGAGAGAAGAAGTAACTGTTAATACGGTTAAGAGCAAGGTATACTAAACAAGGTAGGCTCACTCGCTCTCTCACAACTCTTTATATTTTGTCAAAGAGAGCGAGAGTGTAATCTTTCGAAAATAGCATTAGCCGACTAAGCTACTAATGTAAAACACAAAAATTTTCGTTCGAGAGATGATCGAAACTATGCCTACGAACATTTGCTTACATTTTAAAATAATGGAGCAATTAGTAATGGGAGAGAACGTTTGCGCTGCCTCTCAATTTTGCTGGTGCGGTAAACGATAGTGCCCAAAAAGATACATGGCAAAGTGCCAGTAGGAAATCACTTTGGTTAGACGGATGACGAACGCAATAACCCAAATGTATCCGCTAGAGAGAGCGAACAGCTGGTACAAAAAGTAGCATAGAGAGCGTAAATGAGAGCAAACAGCTGACAATTTTCTGACAGAAGCGGTGTCGACTGAGCAACCTTTCTCTCTAATATTCTTTGCTCCATGCTTACTGACTGAAATTTATCAAGTTGTCAAGAGAGAGAGAGAGAATGAGTGAGCCTACCTTGTTTAGTATGCCTTGGTTAAGAGATCAAAATTAGACTTTTAACAATCAAAGCAAAATACTGAAAACTTGAAACATCATGTTAATTTTTCACTTCTGCCAGTTATTGTCCGATCTTCCTAAAGTGAAGGAAGTCCCCCTAGCGTATACACAAAAGAGAACACAGTACGAATTTAAAAAAAAACTCAAAAATCTTTTACCATCTGGCTACAAAATCTTTTGATAAATTATTAGAAAAACAAAAAAAACAACAATTAAAGACCAGTCTTAATGTGCTTATATGTATGTGTATGTGGTATCCGAAAAAAAAGAACTAAAGTCAGTTGACAAAACAAATGATTACTTTACAAACTGAACGACGAAAAAAAAACAAACAGAAAAATTAATTTCTTATAAATGTATTTTTTATTTCTTTTTGTAAAAAAAAAACAAATAAACAAAAACAAAATCATCCCCAAATTGTATATATACAACTTTTCTATTACATAAGAAATCTGCAAAAAAAACAATATGTTAAACAAATTACAAGCAAAATTCCAAATAATAGTAACGCACACAGACACACACACACACGCAACTAAATGCAGCATATAGAAAAAATATCCATATAAAATATGACAAAACAAAAAACAAAACAAAAAAAAAACAGTGGCAAATTAGCAGCTTAAAAAATTGCAAAATACAAAAAATAAACACTAATTAATTACGATTTATGTATGTAAATGTATCTAGTTGTAAACACACACACACACAAACACAAAAACTATGCTTAAATCCTAACTATACCCAATACACAAACTAAAAGAAATAAAAACTCCTTAAAGCTAGACGTAAAGAAAAATCGAAAGAAAACTAAACAAAAAAACTACACAAAAAATATTGAAGTCTAAAGATAAACGTTTTATATTTAAGGGCACACACTCTATACATACAAACGCTATACATAATGAATATTTATTTTATTTGTACATTTTATTATAATAAAATAAAAGATGAACGAGATGTCTGAGATGAGATGAGCAGAAGAACTTTATGTAATGTTTTTAGTATGTATGTTCCGTTAAAAACTACAAAATAAAAAAAATCATATAATACTAAAAAATTATCAAATCGTGTTTTTCGTTCGATGCAGGCCCAGGCAGAGGCCCGCCCCTGGTGTGCCAAATGGCTATGGCAAAATAAAACTAAAGCAGCTGTTTCCGGTATTTGATTGATAGTGAACTGGCAGTTTGTTTATCTCGCGCGCGCACTGCGCACACGGACCCGAACTCGAGAATTGTGCTGCTGATGTTGCATGCGTTACACACACACACACACAATCACAGGCAGAAGCAGAGGCAAACATACAAATGCGGTGTATCCAGTGCTGCATTTTGCGGATGCTATTTGGGGCCGCCGTCGGCGTACTTATTTTTAAATTACTGAAAAACTGAAAAAAAAAACACATTAAGAATACTGTACGGGGGTCGATCCATAAGTATTACAGAATGTTTGACCGGACCTCAAGCAAAAACCGTAACGGAAGTGCTTATTCAGGACTTGTATACATTTCAGAATGATTTGATTTTAAACAACAGGTACAAAAAAGAGTATCCAAATTCCATTTAAGAGAGCGTGTTTTGAACAACTAAGCAGAAGTCCACACGCTGATGCACGAAATTAATTTTCCAGCACAAACAAGTTTCATAATAAAAACTCACATTTCGATTTAAAACTTAAACAGTTGGCTTTAAATTTAAATTTTCCATACCAATTAGTGCATTCAACTAATGAGCCAAATTGTACTGGATTCAATTCACCATAAGGCAAACAGCGAAAGGGATCACTGGAGGTGGATATTCTAGTTTAATTTCAAGATTTAGTTTAACAGTTTATTTTTGAGAATATCAAATCGGTATTTTAGTTCTTAGCAGGGATGCAAACCGCTCAACAAAACAGATTGGTTCGGTTTTCTGAGTGTGAGATCGTTTCCATAAAGATTATATATTCTTGATCAGCATGAACAGCCGAGTAGATATAGCCATGTCTGTTTGTCTGTCCGTTTGTATGAACGAAGAGATTTCAAAAAGGGTAAGATATAGAGTTTTCACATGTGTGTTTCATATACTTCTTATAAGTACTTGCAGACAGATGAAGTTTATTTTTAATTTTTCCCCACCAGGAATTTGGAAAAAACGTCCTATATCCCACTGTTTTACAGAAAGATGGTTCTTACCTTTTACGTATATTTAGTAATCAGTATTAATTACACAGTTCTACAAATTGAGACCTTTTGTGAGTATCCAGAGAATCTTTAACTAATTCCTGCGCCTATTAAAAATTACCATAATTATTGCAAATGTTGAACTATATGATGATATGGCGCCGCTAAATGTCCGAAAATAGAATGGCTTGTAGCAAATGGTTTAGATTGATAAAATTGCTATAAATCAAGTAAAATTTAACTTTGAAGGCCAGTTTCGACACCATTGGCAATACTTATATGGTGTGTTTGATTTTCTCAGTTGCATTGATATGTGTACTATCCTATAAGCTTCATAAAATCAGCAATTAATGCTTAGTGTGGCCTACAAAATTTCTAAAACGGCAAGAAGTCGGAAATTTAGTTTTTTGCGAATATCTTGGAAACGGAAACTAAGATATGGCTTTGACATACCAACTCGTAATCAGCATGAGTAGGAGCGCAGGAATTAGGTAACGATTCTCTGGATACTTTTCGCTGTAGAACAGTGTTATCGATCTGCCATAGGAATGATGAATATCGGATGAAGGTGACAGCGGCCATGGGCATCATACACACTTTGTGAGGTTTCCAACTTAAATTAATCAGCTATATACAAACTTTAGTTCAGGCTTGACCGACTTTCTTACGTGTTTTGTATAAATTCGATTATTAATAAAAAAACCGAGACAAAACTCAAACTTCAGCTCTGTAACAGGACACTTTAGGAAATTTTGTCATTTATTAGGCATAAACCCCTTTTCCAAAAGTGCTTAAAAAAATTCAATTTTTTGCCTAATTAGTTCACCAGTCTTTAATGTTGCGTACCACGAATTTTGATTTAACAGAGCACTGTTAACTGAGCAGCTGCTAAAGTCAGGTTATGCTAACAAATGACAGTTCAATGTTACACGCAGAGAAAAACCAGTCCGATCGTTCTGATACAAGCAGTTTTGATATCAAAAGTACGGTAAGGTATTGGAATATTGTTGGATCCAAACCGAAAATACTGAAATCAAGCACGAATTTCTGATACGTTCCAAGTCAAGATTAATTGTCTTCTCCTATGCAAGATCTGTCCTAAAAAAATCGTAAGGAAGAAAATGTAAATTGAAAACCGATGTCCATCCGCCGATTCGTGCTAGATTTTTTGCAAGTGTATGTTTTCCATTGGACGGCTACTTATCAATAAAAACAGAAAGTTTTGTCGAGTATGTTTGACAGAATGTGTTTTCTTTTACTATGTTTTAGAGATCTGTCGAATTGGTTCGGAGTTTGTAGGCATTCGCGATTCATCTCAAAAAAAAAAATTGGAAACAAAATTACACATTGCAAAGCCAACTACCAAATTTTGTTTAGATTTGTTAGATCTGTGACTTTTACCATCCTTTAGAGCTATCAAGTCAGCTTCTGTTTCACTTTTCGCAACCGCAATTTAAGTAAATTCTTTGCAAAAATTTCCCCTTTCCTTAGAGATGTTATTTTTGTGGCTTAATTGAAGGTCTTTCAGTCGCCTAGAAAAAGATATTTAAAAGAAATAAGAAAGGCTATTTTGTGCTAGCTCTGGGATGAATCGCGAAAATTTAACCGAATAGTGCAACAATCGAACGCAGAAAATCAATTCTTAGCCATTGAGAAGCACATGACCTCGGAGTGTCGTTCCAGATGGTCATTTACGCTAAAGCGTATTAGAGGTCGTAGAAAGTAAAAAACGACAAGCTGACCATGCAGCAGTTCTTAAGATAGTTTCGATAAGGCCTTAATAGGCAAAAGTGATCCGAAATTTAGTGTCACACTCAATCAAGAATCCTTTGCGGTCTTCCATCGACGACGCCTTGCCATTAATTTTGGATCACTAACGAAATTATCAGTTAGAAATGACAGTAAGAACAAACAGAAATCCCCCATTAAAAAAGCCGCATAATTTTTCAAAAACCCGAAATTCCATCAATTTTGTGAAAAATATTATTCTTATTACGCGTCCATAAATGTGCATTCATTCTTATTTAAAATAGCAAGAAAACAAATTTTTCTTGTATAAAATTTTTAAAGCGGTGTCAAGTTTTACCACGCCCTCGTGCACATATGTATAGCCTAACGGTATACATAACCTAAAGCAAAAAACTAGACCGCAATATCTTGCTTAGTTTTTTAGTTATTATAATTAATGCCTGATTTTGGGAAAATTTCCTATAGTGCAGGACCACGAAAACGAGCTGTAGCAATTGGATTCCAACAGGGTTTTGGCCAGAACAAGCAAAAGTAAGCAGTGAAGTAATCTACTAGTTTCTATACAAACGTTAAAGACCGAACTTGAAGGTTTGGCAGGGAAAGCACTGAATTCACAAGTAGAATATCTTGGCCTCCAAAATGGTTCTTTAGGCCGGATAATCGGCAAAGTATCCCTAAAGCGAAATATCTTGTTGCATTTATAAAGACTTGTTAAAGGGAACCAAACCCTTTTGGTTTGAAATAGTTTGGTTCGCGGTTCGGTTTACGAGCACAAATTAGTGGTTCGATACGGTTTGGTTTCTTAACCTATCCTTGAAGATCGCAGAAATGACTATTTCTGAAGAGACGACACCCGTAAAACCTTAAGACTAGAGCCAGACCAGACGCATTATGCATTATCGAGGTGTCACAGAAATCTCTAGAGATTTTGGCCTCGGTTGGTTTGCAAAACGCTCGAAAAAATCCGTTGGTGTTCCAAGAACTTCGAGAGATTTCGTTTTCTTATTTGAAAACCGAGTTGGTGGTTTGTGTACATGCTAGTCCATCTCTATCCATTCTATAAAGGGTTCCCTTTCTGCAAAAAATTTCCCATCTTCTAGTTAGGAGTTAATTTTATGTTTAAATGAAATTTGTTGATTGTGTTATATGTTTCATGATGCATTTTTTAAATTATCATTCAAATTTAAGTCAGATTCTCAAAAAATAATATGCAAAATTTTAAAATTTTTTTGTGCCTATCATAAAATGTAACCTGACAACCCTAAGCGCTCGTTGGTAAACAGAGGGCGCCACCAAATATTGAGGGCGCCAGCTGAGGTTGAGTAGCGAGTTGGATTGTCAACATTCGGTTGGTTTTGCAAACAATTATTGAAACGCAAATTGTAATATTAAAACAAATAAAATTTGTTCATTTGATACAACCTATCCAGAAAAAGAATTTTGCTAACATTTCCAAAATAAAATTTGGTTATCAAAATTGTTTGGGTGGTGAATTTAGCTAAATCTCCCATCAAAACACGAGAGATTTGAAACCAACCGAAAGAGATTTCTGTGACACCGAGAATTGGTTTTGGGTTGGAATTTGGTTGGAAGAGATTTCTGTGACACCGCTGTATAGCGCCAAATTCGACTGTTAAATGCATTGAATGTACATTCCACCAGTTCAAAGTATTTTTTTTTTTTTGGAATAAGCCCCAACAAATTTTTTTTAACGAAGATATTACTCCAGAGAGATAGTTTAAAAAATTTTCGTTTGCAAATCGGACAGATCAGTTATATAGCAGCTATATGAAATAGTAATCCGAATCGAACCATATCTGATAGGTCGCTAAACAAACTTAAAATAGGTACTCAAGTCGAATTTCAGTTCAACATATTTAAAGCCAATGGTATATGCCAGCTACATATATCAAATAGTGGTCCAATCCAAACATGATTTTGTAAGTCGTATTCGGAGCTAAAAATACGAGTACCAACCGAACTTCAGTTTAATAGGTAAAAAACAACAAAGTAAAAGCAAATCGGCCAGATCGGTTATATGGCAGCTACATATATCAAATATTGGTCTAAGTTGAGTAAAATTTTCAAGTTGTGCTTGGGCCCAAAATATGATTAACAAGCTCCCATCTTCGGAAATGGATTATAATTCGCAAATTTTGGGGTCAATATGACAAACTAACACAAACTAGAGTTTTTATGGACCCCAAAAAGAATTCTTGTTAAAAAACTCAAAAAAGAAAAACACTGTGCAGTTGTGAGAGAAATGCTAGTTTGACATTGGTTTGGTTCGAGCAGAACAGGGTACTGATGATGCTGATACTGGATGGAAAATTATTTTTAAATTTTTTTAATTCTTTTATGTAGCACTTGGGACCAATATTCTTCAATCTTCTTCTCTCCCTGCTATCATAATGGCCGATTCTTATCAACTAGCTCCTAAAACAACCACGTCCACTGAGGAGCTGAGTCATTTCCGACACCGTACGATACACCCAAGTAACCCTGAGCACAGCTAGAGAACACCAACAAAGCATACCAGATTGGCGCTGCATACATTTGCTAGGCTCTACCATAAAATTAATTGATTGGGTTACAAAATATGGAGTTCAATATTTTGAAAACGCGTTCCGCTCTAGAACCAATTCGCAAAATTCTCTTATGAGCTAAGGACTTGAAATTTGATTTGAATGTTGGTAATAAGGAGTTAGATATTTTTCGGATTAGAACCTATTACGAACTAGATTAAACCGCCTCATATGTATCATAACAATTTCTTGGATAAAAGAAATCTTCTGAATTTTCGTGTTCGGACTTTAAAAAGAATTGACAAAAAAGAGAGAGATTACGTATACGTAATTTCCATAGAAAATCTCCACGGTAAGCCCTTTTCCAGTTTTAAAGCATACTTAAAGGGATCTAACAAATCGTTATATTGGTAGGGGATCAACAGGGGCAAATGTACTTACTTACTGATCGACCCATGTATGTCCGCCTTCGACGAAGCTGCACAAACATTGCGGGCGGACGCGACGACTGCGACTACGATGAAAATTTACAACGGAAGGCGCGCATCAAATGTTGCAAGCATACACACACACACACACACATACGATCATCTGTACTCACTCGTAGTTTAAATTTAACTGCAAAATATTTCACTCTCGCCACTGGAAGGGAAGTTGTACAAGTTGTATTTCGCCATATGCCCTCCCCCGGTTCAACTTAACTTCTTGGCGTATCTAACTTTGCTTTCTTTCGTCGGTGTTGGATGAAAAACTGTGTCAGCTGTTTATTTGTTTGTTTGTTAATTAATGCAAAGTGCAGTAACCGTTTTGCATAATTGACTGCCTAGTCGGCTCGACCCTCGATTGTGGGCATTGGGGCATTTCATTATTCAATCATAATTCGCGCGCTCACAAGCAAATTACACAGCGTTGAGCGAGTGTGCGTGTGTGTGTGTGTGAGTGTGTGTACGGGAGAGATAACCTAACGGTTCTGCCTGGGGTCTGGTTGGGGTCACCTTTGGGCTATGCAAAAATAAATAAAACAAACAAAAAAAAACATGATTTTTTATATATGTATAATTTGTAATCAGTAACGACTTTTGCGGCACACTACACACAATTTCACAGTCTCCACGAGACCTGCCAATTCGCTTCAAACTCGCTCTGATTGACACACTTCGGGTTGTGTTTTTTTTTTTTTTTTTGTATTTCATTTCTTCTGTTTGATGAATGGAACTCAAAGTAAACTCTCCTTCTCAGACAAGTTGCCGGGCTGCGCTGCTGCTGCTGCCGCCGATTGTATACGGCATTTTCTGATTGAAGTGTGCTATATTTAACGAGCATGCAAGTCTGCCAATTCGAGTAACTGTAGTGGCTCGCCGTCCAATAAGTGTGTTTGTATGGGTATGCGCACTGACAGCTCTAATGAATGAAGTTGATAAGAGCAAAAGACGCAGCCAAACGGGCAAAATGCACGGAATCAACAGCAGTAAATAGCGTTAGCCATCAAGTACCCAATGGAAAATGGGAAGGGGGAATGTTTATGTGCGTAGAAGTGAGGTTATAATGCCACTAATGGGGTATTACAGAGGATCAGTTTGTTTATGTGGCAATATTATTTGTTGTTATGCATGGTCTAGTTGTTGATTCTGCATACCTCTGATGGGTTGAGCTGCTAGGGTACAACAAGGTGGAATTCTGAAGAAGATTTGGTCTAAAGGTTCGAGTCTATACTGAAATGGTTTCGAGCCCAAAGTTTTGGCTCGAGCTATTCAAACTTTTGTTGGTTTTTTTTTTTTTTTTACCATTATTTTAATATTGAAACTATAAACGAAAATATTAAAGTTCTTTGACTTAAGTCATTTTTGAAACAGATTCTTTTTCCAAAAAAGGGGTCCACCTCATGTTCAGATCTATCCAAACACACTTGGACGACCACTTTAACTACTTAAAGATCAAATTTGTTCAAAAACCTGATTTTTAGTAATGACTTTTGACAGGATTACTATTATTAAAACATTAATTTCGTTACTTTTATCTTCTGGGATGTACTTAGATTGCCCATTAGTAAGTCTATATGAAAATAAACCATACCAACAATCAAAATTCTACAAAAATGTTATTTTAAGAACGAACAAATTTAAACAAGTGAGAAAGTCGGTCAAGCCCGACTATAATATACTCTGTACCTAGAGTAGGAGCTGAATGCAGTGCTGCTGCTGCGCTCATCTCTAAGTTTCTCTCACTCTCTCTCTCTCCTCTCTCTCGCTCTTTCTCACCCAGAGAAATCTAGCACGAATCGGCGAGACAGAAATCGGCTTCAATTTAGATTTTTTCTTCTTGATTTTTTTAGGACGAAATCTGCTTGCATAGGAAAGACAATTAATCTTGACTTCGAACGTCTCAGTAATTCGTGCTTGATTTCAGTATTTTCGGCTTGGATCCAAGAATATTCCGTCTTACCGTACTTTTGATATCAAAACTGCTTGATATCAAGCACGATCGGCTTGGTTTTTTCTCTGAGTGTACAATTAGTTAATGTTAAAAACAATTTAAAAACATCTCATGCCTGCGTTCTTAACTGCGATTCACCGTAACGTCTTGAGTGAGGTCAACAGTCGTGTGCGCTGAGATGCTGCCTTTTGCGTTAAGTAATGAGGTCCTGAGTTTGATCTTCAGAGAAGGAAGGTCAAGTTAAAAAACTAGAAGGCCAAACTAACTTCGTCTGTGCCGAAGTTTTTATACCCTTGCAAATGTTTTGAATTATCAGAGTTTAAGCACTATCTAACTAAGATACATTTTCTAGAAAAAAAAAAATAATTTTTTTTAATTAATATTATTAAATTAAATAAAATACTTTTTTTAAAATATAAAAAAAAAAAAAATATATAACTGTTTTTTTTTAGGAATAAAATCCGCTTTGCCCTCACAAATTTCTGCTCCCCTTGCGAGTTTTAAAGTTTGTTAAACGCCTGTACAAACAAATTCTCTAAATTAATATTTTCGCTGAGCTCCTAAGATATAGTGTCCGATTTTTACCTTTAGAATTCCAAATTTTTTAAAAGCGCCTAAATTGATCATCGCTGAGTGACCACATCAACATCACACAAGATATTTTTAGCCCACTTCCCGATGCGTTTCATGTGGATAAGATTATATGCGGTCGGTTCCAACTATACAGTATAGCGATAATTTCTGTAGCCACACACAGCTGACAGCAACGGACAGACAGACGGACGGACAACGCTCAATTTGCTAGCTCGTCACCTGATAAAAGAAGTTTTTGGGTCGCAATGAATATTTTAGATGCACATTTTATATAAAACCTTTGAAGGGTATGAGAGTTGGACTGCTTTTTCTTTTTTAAATTTCAAATCTGTTTATTATACATAGATTTCACAATTTTTAAGGTAGGAACTAAAATAAAAGCTGAAAATTTAAAATATTCTTTTCCATGTATTGAACATCGAAGACGATTCATTAATTTGATCCTTATTTTAAAACTGTTTTAAATATAGTGCGAGTTTAAGGCAAAATATAGTTGAATTTCTATTGTTAAAAATTATTTTAAATCTGGTTTTTAATATAGAGTGTTGCAAAAATATTTGCGAACAATTTTTTGCTCGAAAAATTAGTTCTTTTAAAGAGTATTTTTGTCCTTATTCAAATGAATCGATGTAAAAATATGTTAGAAGAAAATAATATATGGTAAGAAATTCTATGGATAAACACCGATATCCATACTTCCTTAACGCAATTAGCAAGTTCTGAAATCGAGCGTTTTGCTCAGCCATGTGGTAAAGTCCCCGTAAGAAGTTTTAAAGAGTTTTTTTTTTTTTCCTTTCTCGCCCCTTTGTGACTGTGTTTGTGCCCTTCCTCTCTGCAGTTGTTTAAACTTAACGAGCCCTAAAACTAACTAAAAATAGTTCACCAATCATCAAGTCGCCGTTAACACCTTTTGGCCAGTGTGCGTCCTTGTTGTTAAGCTTTATACTTCGAATAGATCATCTACAAAAGTCTAACCGTTGTGCTAGCCTTATTTGGTTCTGTGTAAAGGGGGAAATTGTCACAAACTTTAAGCAAAGAGTTTTTTAAACAAGCCAATGTCTATAACACAACGAATAAAAAGCCGTTTCTCCCAACTAGTGGCACAACGTGACATCCCCACAAAGAAGTTTTTCCGCGAAATTGGATAACTATGTTTTGATTGTTACACAGCTCATCAATTAGAGCAAAATTTTCGACAAAGAACATATTTTTAAGCTCGCGGGAATTGAACATATAAAAAATTGGAGAATAACCAAATTTTGCGCTCAGAAACCATTTTGCCCACTACGATGGTAACTATGAGCACTATTTGGAGGAGTCATCACCAACAATTGCGAATATGTTAAAATCATGGCACATTTAATGTTTGTAAATTGGAGACACTAACATTGAAATCAAAAATTTTTTCACGAAAACACACATTTTAACCCGGGGGGTTTCTATCACCCGCCATCAATTGTTGTCATCGATTGATATTGAAACGTATAATAATATAAAGCTGAGGTTGGTAGGCCTGTATTAAAAAAAAATAATTTTTTGGGGGGGAAATTTATTTTACCGATCTTTTCTATCGTCGCGGTAAAATATAATAATCCTAGCAGAGGGGATAATACATTAATGTAGGTAGAAGCAGACTATGTTGTAATTTCAGCTGCGTTCTTAAACTCACAGGGTATCAAGACTTTTGTTGTTTTGTTATACGCTCATTTCAAAGTTTCTTTTTCTCTCTCTCTCTCTCTCTCTAAGATCAGCTGTTTTGAATAAAGGGGTGTGGGGAGTATACTGGTCTTCTTTTGTCATTCCTTCGGCAAATCGATAAATAAACATGATTACCGAGCCGTACTGAAGGGTTAATACTCAACCCCAATTAAAGAAGTATAAAATACAAGAACCGATCTTTACTATAGCATGTACATATGACCAGATTCGACAAGACGAGGCCGAACTATTTAGAATACTTTGAAATTTGTAAATTTGACTGATATATCGTTTCAAAAATATTCCATTTTTGAAATATCATATCGGAATACTGGATATGGATATTAAAACATCGATATATCGATGCTATATAGCCTTCCTTGAACATGTGAGGTAACTATTGCAGTGCACGCCCTGTTTATTTTAAAATAATACCATTCACATGACCAAAAACAAACTTTTAATAGTTTCTCAATGTAGCAACATTCGTTCGTTAGTCAAATTTAAACGCAATTCATTATTTCGTCAACTAAGTATCATCAGGCACGCTTCCAGCTTGCAGTTATCGTTGACAACTCATCGAGATTTCATCGGTATTCATAGTAATTCGTTTGAAGATTCGTCATATACAGTCGTTGCACGCAATTAAATATTTTGATCATTTCCTGGTGATCTGACACACACACACTCACAGACAGACTCATCAGTAAACTCGCGTTTCATTGATATTTTTCTAGTCGGTCATAGCACGACATGTTGTTCCATTGGCATCCATATTAACTAACACTAACTGCAATTCAATGGGTGTGTCCGCATAAAATTACCTCCTCTCGGTTTGTAGGCTGTCACTAGTGTCTCTGTCTGAAGGTGAATCTTTATATATGCAAGCACACTTTAATGGCCTTTTTCCAGCGTAGCTTCTATAATGAGCAAGGAAGCATTGATAAGGCCTATCAGCCTTACATGCATAATCTGTGAATTTCTATATTTGTGTTTATTTAACGAGTGCAAGATTCGTTTCTCGTTGTAGACATGCTGGAAGCTCTCGAATGACAGATCAATGAAATTATTATGAATTCGCCAAACTGAACATAAAAATGCCAACTCACGATCGAAAGACGAACAGGTTCCGCCGCCGTCTCGCCTCCTCTCTGATCCTGCGGCGGAAGTTGCTTGTGGTTTTGTATGCTACGCTTGTCGACGCTGCTTCGTTCTTGTTTCGCTCTTTTGATGTTTGCTCCTTCGCTTTCAGGGCAACAGGTGCAAATGCCTCACGAAAAATCTCAACAAATATTCACATCCGCTTTTGCATCGGCATTGGGGAGAGCAACGGAAGCACCTGTACCTGGAACGTAGATCGCACGCTGCAGCTCCTCCTCCTTCTTCCTCTGTTTGACAATTAAATTTGTTTTTATTGTCAGCCGAGTGCCCAAAGTGCTGTACATGTCCAAGAGTTCGAGTTCGAGCTCGAGTCTACCCCCCATCCCCCCCCTCGCGAAGTCTGACAAATTCATTTGACACTTTGTGTGGTGGTTGCCTTATCGACGTTGTTTTGCCGTTGCTGTTGAGAGCTGGAAACTTGTTTCGGCTTTTGGGGCTGGGACGCATTCTCAACATGTTTGCCATGTTGTCTATGTTGTTGCTGTTGCTGGTTGAAGCACATAATTACCGCAGCGCGTATTTAATCCGACAAATGGTTTCAACCTTAGTTGAACTTTGGCTATGGGCCACCACTCAACCCATGTAGTTGCTGTTTGGCATTTCTAATATTTCATGACAGCCGCTTCAAGCTAAAGCATTTTTAGTTTTGTTTTGTTTTTTTTTTTTTTTTTTTGTTTGTGGTTACATTGTAATAAACCTTGACAAGTCTCGTCGGTTGGAGGGAAGCTTAACATACACACACACATCAAAAACAACAACTCTATGATGATGTCAAGTGTTTTTGTTGGAATGGAAACCATATATTTAATCAGACGAATAAGTCTTAAGGTTTTATTTATTGCAATTATTCATTCTACATTTTATCACACTGAATAATATGGGAGAGGGCACTAGCAATAGTTCGAGTAAATAGAACCATCAACATATTTACATGAAAACCACAGTCAGAAAAAAATTCATCCATAATTTGGGTATGATCTTGGCTCTTTTGGTACAATTCGCTGCACATTCTCGGAAAGCAGATATATATATAGCTGTCACTAGGCAACGGATCGGTTGAATATGCGGTTATGTAAGATTTCCAGCACAATTTTGACCATTCTGATCAAAACCTGCCATACAAATCCATACCCCATATTACTAGGCAATATGGTCTAGTATATTGAAGGGTTGCTGGTGTTCTAGATAATTTGTGCTTAAAAAATAGTAAATGGCGTCAAGTTTTTTTTTAGTAATTTGAGCTTAAAATGCATTTGCAATACTTTTGTTTTGACTTCCTTTGATATGGCACTATTTCTTAGCTTTAAATTAAATTGCCCCAAGCCATTCTATGATTTTCTTAAGCGAAAATAAACAATTTTGAATACATGTGCTAGATGTTACATTGCTTTGTACTGTCCATAAGTATGCAATGGCTGTCGTTGAAAAATTTCCTACTGTTGTAGCATACTTCTGATCAGTAAGCAACTTTGTAATTTTGAACACATTTATTGCAAATGGTATATCTTCGCTTGAAAATATCCTATAATTGTTTCGGATAGTTTATTTTAAAGATAATGAGTAGTATTTTCTGACAAAATAAAAAAAATCAAAACTAAAGAATGGATTCCCCAAAGGAAGCGCCTAAAATGGGTCAAAGCAGGCTTTTTAAGCAACTTTAGAATCGAATTACTCAAATAGTGTTCACCTCATGAAAAACGACTAGAATCAGTTTTTGTTGCCTAGTGTAATCTTTGAAAATAACCAACAATAATCTCAACAATTTTGCGAAGAAATAATATAAAACCGGGAAAGAAAATTGAAAATAAAAAAAAAGGAATTTAGAAATTACTAAACAATTTGACTTGGATGGGTACATTTCAAGAAGGGTGATAGGTTTGGGTATGCCGCTGGTGTGACCAACTGGTCCCACCCCATAGAAATGACATTGATGGCAGCAGGGCGACCGTCGAACGGTTGTGATGCATATTAATCAAGAAGAGAAGAAGAAAAATTTAATTAGGAAAACAAAACAAAAATGTAGAAAAATAAGAACTGGGATATAAAAATTAAAGAAACTTGAAAATTAATATACAAAACTCAAAAGTCAAAAGCGAAGCGAAGTCGTAAACTTTTAAGGGGGCTATAAGGGCTAAAAAATGGATGTAAAGTCAATTGAAATTAAAATGAAATTTCTTTGATTTCAATTAAAATAAAAATTGAAGGAATTTTTAAGCCCCATTTTAAGTTTTAAAAATAAACTTTTAATAAGAGATTTTGGGCGTTTCCGGGATTTTTGGAAGACGAGCCGCACGAACCTGAGCCTTAACTGGATCACCAGCCTAGCTAGAAGCTGAAAATTTTCGAAGAAATGATCTTTGAAGATTGAACTTAACGCACATAATTTTAAAAACAACAACAAAATTTTTATAGGATATCAAAGTTGAAAAATATTTCAAGTTTTTCGTTTTTTAATTATAGAAAAAAATCTGTAATTGGATTTGACCCAATTCTTGCGTAGAAGTATATATAAATACCAGATAGCTAAAAAAATGATATGTCATGATATGTCGAATGGTTTATGAGATATTAACCCAACAGATACAGACTTTGACTGCCCACCCAATCGAAGATTTTCAGTCAATCTGACTACGGTCACCGATTTTCCATCAATTTTACCTGCTAATTAGATTTAATACTTAAAACAAAAAAATGAAAATAAAAATTTAATTAATTAAACATCCAGTTAGTTTAATACTACAATTTACCTCTCAGTGCTCCTAAGAGTATGTTATAGTCTCTGCACACTGAGCACATTTTAGAAGAACGCATGGAATTAGATGATGATGTGAAATTGAAATTTACACTGCCGACATGTAACATTTTGCATCTGTCGGTCAATGTCTCAGAAATGAGTTGTATCAAAAATTACACAAAAATATATTGAGATCAAATAAATTGGCATGAAATTTTTTTAACATTTGCTCAACAATATCAGGTCCATGAAGCTCATGGTGGTGATTAAAAGGCAGATAATTATGGAGAGAAATGGTTCCTATTCCCGAGGAAAATTATTTGGGCGTTTTGTGACATATTTTTGAGTTGTTATACTTAGTTACCATTTTGCTATTAATCAGAATCAGATCCGCCTCGTTTTGGTATATGGGCATTGGTATTATCGATGCCAGAATTCGAGCAAAGACACGACTAGGTAATTTTACAACATGACAACGCTTAACCATATTTTGCGCCCCCTCAGAGAATACCCTGTGAAACTCTAATAGGGATCAAGTATTCCCCGCCCACCCGCCGGACAGCCCAGACAATTCCACTTCCGACTACTGATTGTTTTCGTCGATGATGCATGGTCTTGAGGATCAGTATTGCCGCGCTTTTTGAAAGACTTGCATCGATTTTCGAGATGGATCGAGATGGTATCACATATTCTTATTTTATTTTATGTTATTGGGGATGATGACCTTTTTGTTACATCTAATAATGATTGTTATGGGTTCCTAAGCTCGAATTAAGTTCAGGTTATTTTGTGTAAAAATTTCAATTAGAAATGTTTATACCAGAGGCCCGGATAGACACCAATACGAAAAAGAAAAAGAAAAAAAAGAAATATGGAGCAACAACAAGAAATAGTAACAGCAAGAGTCAGCGTTCATGGCTGTCTGATGCATCATCATTGATACATGCAATCATTCGTCGCCAACAACAAAATCTATGGCAAAGACCGCCAATACAATTTGTTGTTGCAAAAAACTTCGGTTTGTGCTAAATCGCTATGCGCAAAAAGACAACGTGTGGGAGGAACCCTTGAAAATACTCATTGATTGAATTGAGAATATATCGTCATTTCGTATTACAGTATCATTTTAATTTTTTAACTAGAATCGGCTTCTTGTTTTTGGAATATGGAAAAACAATGTTATCCTTAAGCCTTTTGGCAAATCGACTGCTAAAACTGTCTAATTTATTTTCATATAAAAATTTGAACAATTTTGTAGGGTAAAGTCACCGGTTGTGGACACGCTCGCTTTTGGTAACAGATGCCGCCAAACTGAGTAATGTCAAACTTGTAGTTTGACGGAGCCAATTCCGAAGGGCCTCATTTTTTTTTATAATTTTTTTGCCACTTAAGGCTTCTTAAATAAATAAACGTTCTTTTTTATCAATTCATGGCCATTTTACTTCATATTTTTCCAATTTTAACAAGGGTGTCCACAACCGGGTACAAAGAAAAATGTTGGCCAAAAATCATCACTTCATATACATGGCTGCAAATTTTTATCCATTTGTCTAAAACAATAGGTTACTTCAGAGAAAAGTTAGCTAGAGTCTCTAGCTTAACAATGATGTTCATATCACCGCATAATGTTGACTTGGAAAAAAGTTATTAGTGAAAAACGCAAGTGTGTCCACAACCGGAGACTCTCCCCTAATAATTTTAATAACGTTGTTTATGTTACTTAACGTTGTAGCTTAACTCCATTTTCAGGTCAAATCATTGAACCTTTCAACAAAGTGTCTCAAATCCAACCATCTTCTCTCTCTCTCTCTCTCTCTTTATACTTCTCGGTCCAAAAACAACCCGATCTCCATTCTTAGCATTGCTTTGAACTGCCAGACTCCGCACCTGTCAACCCTCATAACTCGCACACGCAGTAGCAGCATTTGCCAAAGCAGCAAAAGATCCCTCCCCAACAGCATAATCTACAGGCAGAGTTTCTATCGCATTTCGCACTTTTCCTCGACTCTTGCCTTCCTCCCCCCAAATACATACTTTATCTTTTCCGCCCATCTATCTGCATAAATCCAGCACACACACAAACACACAGAGGCTCCCTCTCCACATGTTGCTTCATTCATCCCAAACCCAATCCCCCAAACTGACGGACTATGATAAATAAAGTAAAGTGCATTTCCGT
This sequence comes from Lordiphosa stackelbergi, assembly GCA_018904235.1. Taxonomy (NCBI): domain Eukaryota; kingdom Metazoa; phylum Arthropoda; class Insecta; order Diptera; family Drosophilidae; genus Lordiphosa; species Lordiphosa stackelbergi. The sequence goes on from JAEIFU010001288.1 coordinate 57,949, forward strand.
CAAAACAAGTTTGTTCTATTAATATTTTCAATACTTCGAATTCAGACTGAGGACGCCGGCAGTCGGCCGACGGCTGGGCCGGAGCCGTCGGAGAGGAGAGGAGCGCGACCAACTTTCACTGCAGTCGGGAGTCGAACCGAGTCGAGTCGAGTCGAGACTCGAGAGCAGATCACTAGAGAATCTGCTGTAGGCGGGGAGGGGGACAGGCATCATTTTAATTTGGCTGCTGTTGGCAATGGCTGTGGCTGTGTGATCTCCCCTAGAAATCTACAGAGACCCCCGAGAGCATTTACAGTTATTTTTATTGGAGCCAAGCAGCGCGACAATTCATCCATCATTTTCTGTTATGATTTTGAAAATGGTTCTTTTTTTTTTGTTGCTCCCCCTCCTCACCCTCATGGCGAGGCTTTTGCTCCGTTTTTGGCATGTGCGTTTGCGTTGGGGTACTGGTGTGTGCCTGCCCCTGCCCCTGCCCCCAACCCTGCATGACTCTTTGGTCGTCTTTTGGTCGCTCAACAGCATCCGGTAATTATGCGACACGCTGATTAAAATGCGTTAAACGCACACATACACACAGAGTCATACATGGACTTAGGTGGGTCTGGGGTCCAACGTCTGCCAAGTGAAATCTTCGCCTGCATTAACGAGTTTTCCGTGACGCGTCGTTGTTGTTGTTGTTGTTTTTGTCTTCTTCTTAGTTTTCTTTAAGCCCGTTGCTCTTATTCTTTTGCCTCCGCTTTGCTTTTGCTACACTTGATTTCCACACACACACACACACACACACACATACAAAGGCGGAGAAGAGACTGCGTCGGGGACTACTCCTGATATGCTGGCTCTGTTTTGTGGTGATCAGGTTACCTGCCTGCTGCGGGGACACGGGAATGAGAATGGGGACGAGGGGAAGGGGACAGGGGCAGGTGGCCAGTGGAGGTTCTTGGTTCGTTCTGTGGCTGTTACCTTGCCGGTTGCATGGTTTTATCTGCAGTCGTCGTCGACGTTGTCGTTGCCCCATACCCTATAAGTAGTTGGAGTGAAGTTAAGGGTATATTGGACAGTTATTGATCTAGTTTTTCAATTGCCTATACACTGAGAAAAAAAGGATAGTTTTGATGATCCTTATGATTATTTTCTATTCATTTGGACTGATTGTTTATATCCTTTTTGGGATCCATTGGATTTTTTCAAAATCGATTTATTTTCGCATAAAAGGATATATCAGAAATAAAATATTTCATTGATCTTTATTGTACATCCAAAGGAACTGAAAAATGGGAAAAGGATATTTAAAATAATGGATCTTAAGTTGGATATTTGAATATCCATTCTACGGGGATCTTTTTTTTTCTCTGTGTAGTAAATGAATTCCATACGTCAGGATTGTCTTGTAATCTTACGATAGTTTGACATTTTTAGCATGACGGTTACAATGAGTTGAAAATATCATTTTGGCTTTTAAATGGAAAATGTAAGAAAAGGTTTTCGTTGGATTATTTTTCACAACTTTCGACGTGGATTATATGAACAAGAGTAGAGAGAGGCGATAAAGCGGTGACAAGACAAAACGCCCACGGACATAAGGCCCATATGAAAAATTTCGATCACTACTTTGAAATATAATTCCAAATTTTTCTGGGCCTTTTGACCGGACATAAAGCCATTGGTTGTAATGTGACATTAAATACACAGTGCTGAATATAAAATTTAACAAATTTATGCTTTCCACAGAGTGTTTACAATTTTGCTCCTTTAAAATGGACATAGAAATTCTGTCCCATATTGGACACTTGAGCCACGGTCACACCGGCAGGGCTGAAAAGGCACTAATAGTAGGTTGGCAGTGCGTCTGCACTCTGCTGTTTATTAGTGGTATTCATTAAAGCAATTTAGATTTGTTTAAGATTTCGTTTAAGGCTTTAACATTGTTTTGATTGAGGCTCGTGAACAGCTGTTAGTGAGAAAGAACATCTGACTGACAAGGAAACAAAGCAAATTATCTGGGAGGCCTATGAGCAAAAATGCAGTCAATGGCGGGTTTCTTTCTAAATGAGAAGTGAAACTTTATTTGAATATTAATTGACTCTAATCGCCTGAGCAGGTAGCGATGCGGTGACTCCATTTTAGTCTCTACTTTGATAACCTCCTCGGCCACAGCGCCTCCCACAACAGCAACGGCTGGGGATATCTCGAGCAAAGAGTACGTACAATGCCTCTTTACGAAGAGTGGTAATTGTCTATTATACGTCCCTCCTCATGGACAACGAATATAATGAATTCGAAATTAATTTTCCCTCGATGGACAACGAATGTCAAATAAATTTACAAAAATGGTGGCGGTATGATATCTGTTAACAATCACCCAGAATTTACCTCGCAGCATGACATTTGCTGTTTAGCAGACCAAAATTATGCATTTGCCTATCGCGATGTGGATGAGGCTGTGATTTTTACACCTTTAATGTCCATATACCCCCTGGTTTTTTTTATTTATTTATTATTATTTTATTTTTGTTTTATTATAGTTTTAATTTTTTTTTTAAAATTTTTTAAAATCGACCGAATTTTCGCCACGCAAAATTTTTGCTGTGAACAACTCACCCCAATAGCAAAAAGAACTTGGCTAATTACACTTTTTCCACACCACCCCTTTTATTTGAAAATTTGAGAGAGATTTTTTTTAATTTTATAATTTTCCAGGTCCCTCCAATGTTGGAACGGCTATTTACACTCCAGTCAATATATACTTCCCTGAAACTTTTTCAGTCAACAATAGATTGACGGGACCACCCCACTTCGGCCTCCAAAAACTCAGTTTCGCCTCTCAGTTTGACCACATCCCACATAACAAATTTGCAAATTTCAGGTATAGAACATTTTGTACCAGCAAAATACGTGTTTTTGCGCACACTTTCTACAAAATTGCACTGTACTTTTTGTTTTTTTCTTATTGTCCATTTGCACTACGGAATGGCAACGAAATACGGTCCTCGAACCTTTAGGTGAAATTTTGCAAAGGAAGATTTTTGGAGGAAGAATATATAATATAGGGTTGCCCATATTCGACGGACCCATGTTTTTTTTTTAAAAATCAAAGGAAACTAAAAAAAAATTTGGCGGTTGGCAATCTTAATCATTTAATTTGTTCCAAGTAGATTTGTTTACATCAATTTTTGAATATGATATCTCTCAAATGGCCGTCTCTGGCGTTGATGGCGTATTGTGCCCTTTTTGCAGCATTTTCCATCGATTTCGCCAACATTTCGGCCGGAATAGCGGCTATTTCTTCACGAATGTTGTCCTTGAGCTCTTCTACGGTCCTTGGCTTGTTAACGTAAACCTTTGACTTCAAATATCCCCACAAGAAGAAGTCAGGCGGCGTCAAATCGGGCGAACGCGTTGGCCAGTCCAAATCACCACTTTTCGACATCAAACGGCCCGGAAACAATTTCTTCAGAAAATCGATTGTTATGCGACTTGTGTGCGGTGGAGCGCCGTCTTGTTGAAACCAGAACTGCCTCATACGCTTTCGACGAATAATTGGCATCACAAAATTGGTCATCATGTCGCGATAACGCTCCTGGTTGATGGTAACAGCATGGCCATTTTCATTTTGGAAGAAAAACGGCCCAATGACCGTTTTCGCATTAACGCCGCACCAAACTGTGACTTTTTCGTCATGAAGAGGCACTTCTTGAATCTCCTGAGGATTTTTCAGTGGCGTAAATACGGCAATTTTGCTTATTTACGGTCCCATTCATACATTTTTTAATACATACTTTTTAAATTTTTTAAAAGCACGTTGAGTTTTCACAATTGACTTGTTCTGTTGAATGTAAATTTCAACTATTTCAGAGCGCTCCGCGTGGCGTGTATTGTTCCATGGTAAAAATCTGCTTGGACTGACGCTTCAAACGCGGTATGTCATTAAGCGATCTGACATCTCTGTCAAAAAGTTTATGGCGTTGCCAGATGGGTACCGTCGAATATGGCCCCTTTAACACCATTCTAATCGAAGGACATGGCTATATCGACTCGGCTGTTGATGCTGATCAAATCTTTATAGGGTCGGAGATGATTCCTTTTGGTGTAATTATACGAGCTACAAAGGCCGATCCAAAGTCAGCTTTCCTCTATTTTCACATTTGTTGTTGCTTGACAAATGATTTTCTAAGATTTGCTGAGCATTAGGTAGTCGAACCCTTTCACCTTTCTTCTACTTATTGTTGTCATTATTTCTTTTAGCCTTTTTCTTTCACTTGGTGTTGTTCTTATTGTTGTTGTTGTTGTTTTCTTTCTGGCATTGCATTGCACACGGCATTCGTCCTCCAACAAAAAGCGAGGCAAAGTCGTAAACACAACAACAACAGTCTTTGGGGGCCCCTCTCCCCCTTTAGCCGGCAGCAACCGCCCACCGCTCCTCCACTCACTCACTCACTCACTCACTGGAGCTCTGGTAATATAAAAGTTCTTGGTTGTTGCTTCGTTTTTTTTTTTATCGTATTTCTTCTAACTCGTCGTCGTTGTGCGTGCTGTTGCTGTTGCCGCTGTTGCTGTTGCTGTTGTTGCTGTTGTTGTTGTTGCTGGCTTGTCTCGTTTATTGATCGTGTTGCTGTGCACACACACACACACACAATCCAACTCACACACAGTTGCAGTTACATACGCAATTCAATGAAGAAATGCTTCAAGTCAATGACCCGGAAATTGTGTCTAAAAAAGCAACAACAACAACAACAAGCACATTGACGACTGCAACATAGAACTTTTACCTAGACCAACCAACAACCAACGGCGCATGCGGACTGAACGTCGACTGAGACATCGTTGAGAGTGTGCAGTCAGTCCAATGAACTGCATTCGCAACCCGCAGCTTTTGCTTGGAGCTGCGATTGCAACAATTGCACAGCAACAGCAACAACAACAACAACCAGCAACAGCAACGACGATGACAATCAACGCAATTAATGCTCATCCGCTTGGACATCCTCCTCCCCCTGGGCAGCACTTACTTACTCTTACTACTCTTCCAAACCCTCTGGCTGGCTGGGGGGGTCATCTCTGCTTAATATATTTATGAAGTATGTAGGGCCCTCCATGTTCAATTTATTGCATATCGAAAAAAATTAAGCACAAAAGTTCAGTGCCATAGGCCATGTCGTCTTCCACTTGTAATGAGAATTTATGTACTGAACCGGGCAACGCGCGCATAAGTTCCTAAACCAGAAAACCAGACCAGAAAGTGCCGACAATCATGCAATAACTGCAATTAGATTGCTGTTTGGGTCTACAATGACTATTAGAAGCGCTGCAATGGGAAATTTACTTTGAAGATTTTTCCAATTTTCATAAATCTTTGCTAGAAAGACTTTCATTTAATTTTATAGATTTATCTATAGACTGAGATATCATTCTCTCGGGGTTTGATCCTAAGATTTGGTTCATCAAACTTATAAACACTAAAAAATTTTGTTTGCACCGGCATTTTCTGAAAGCTTATAGAATAAAGCATTTTTTACATTTTTTCCCGATTTTTCGAAAGTTGCGCAAATCGAATTAGGGAGGTCAGCGCCCACTAAGTTAGAAATCATAACTGCCATCCAATCGCTGCCCGACAACAAAGCAGCTGGTATTGATGGCATACCAGCGGAGTTCTTTAAGTGCCAACCGGCAAAGACGGTGGAGATATTATATGGTTTACAACGGGCTGGGAATCTGAGTAGCTCCCCTCGGAATGGTTAGTGGTCATCTTGGTTAAAAATTCCCAAAAAGGGTGACCTAAGTGAAGGCAACAACTGGCGCGGGATCTGTGTGCTGCCCACTATTTCAAAGCTCATTGCAAGAATTATTTTGGATAGCCTGAGAGACACCATTATGGTGTCTGAGCAGGGCTGCAAACCGTTCGGAGTTAGTAACCGCTCCGGGTGGAGTCTCCATCATCATTTTTGGAAAGCCCGAACCAAACCTGAACCGGATCAAGAGACAAATTTTCTGTCCGAACCTGAACCCGAACCGAATTAAAGAAAAATCAAAAGGGTTCAGTTTAAAAATGTTTATCTCCTAAATTTTTTTAAGTAGTATCTATAAGATTTCAAATACGTAGCAAATGCACTCATACAGGTTTCGTAAGTTTAAATATTCCTAAATATAAGGTTGTCAAAAAAGTCTTGCGGTATTTTTATTGAATTTTCAATTGTTCATAAAATTGGTTATAATAATGCGATTTAAGTCAAATATGCGCCGTTTTGTTCGATGACGAGTTCCCAACGAGATGCCAACTTCATAATGCCCCTCTTATAGAAGCTCGCTTCCCTATTGGCAAAAAACTCGGAGAGCCAATTTTCACAGGACTCTCTTGTGGCCAACTTCCGACTACCAAGCTCGTTCGCCATGGACAGAAATAGGTGGTAATCACTTGGTGCGAGATCCGGACTATACGGTGGATGCAAAAGAACCTCCCATCCGAGCTCCCGGAGCTTCTGGCGCGTCACCAAAGATGTGTGTGGCCTGGCGTTGTCCTGATGGAAGACAATTCGGCCTCTGTTGATCAAAGATGGCCTCTTCTGCATGAGTGCTGCATTCAAGCGGTCAGTTGTTGGCAGTACAGGTCCGAATTGAGCGTTTGGCCATAGGGGAGCAGCTCATAGTGGATGATTCCCTGCCAATCCCACCAAACACACAGAAGAACCTTCCTGGCCGTCAATCAGGCTTGGCCACCGTCTGGGCAGCTTCACCGCTTTTCGACCACGACCGTTTGCGCTTCACGTTGTCGTAAGTGACCCACTTTTCATCGCCAGTCACCATCCGCTTCAAAAACGGGTCGATTTTGTTGCGATTCAGAAGCGATTCGCATGCATCCATACGGGCAAAAATGTTTTTTTGCGTCAAGTCGTGTGGCACCCATACATCGAGCTTCTTTTTTGAATCAAGCTTCTTCAAATGGTTTATAACGGTTTGATGACTCATGCCCAGCTCTTGGCCGATGCTACGGCTGCTACTATGCCGGTCTCTTTCGATCAATTCAGCGATTTTATCGCAATTTTCGACGACAGGCCTTCCGGACCGTGGCGCATCTTCGATCACCTCTGCACCAGAACGAAAACGTTGAAACCATCGTTGTGCGGTGGAAATGGAAACTGTATCGGGTCCACAAGCTGCACAAATTTTATTGGCAGCATGAGATGCATTTTTGCCTTTATCGTAGTAGTACTGTAAAATATGCCGTATTTTCTCTTTATTTTGCTCCATGTTTGCGACGCTATAACTCACGAACGACTAAAAACAAACAACAATAAATCAAACACGTGTTAGCGCGTGAAAAGAGCTTTCCAAAAAGCTCTAGCGTGAACCGATGCGACGACCCTTTTTAATACAACTAGAACTACGCGCTTGACCGTTTTCAAGACTTTTTTGACAACGGTCTTAGAAACCCGTTCTAACATTTTAAATTCAAGCCCAATCTCTACAACTGGATCTTGGAGTCCAAGAAAATATATTTTGACTTAGAACAAAAATAGCTTTCAAATAATCGTATTATAAATTGTACAATCGACAAAAGGAACTAATAAATAAAAACATCAATGATTCTGTACCATGCTCATTTTCTGATGTATCTCAATCTTTCGTAGCAAGAAAATAATGAAATTGTGACAAATATCAAACCGATGAACGACTTCATTGATTATTTTCTCGGAATTTAAAGATCGTTTCAAATTTCTTTTGTATTAAAGCTTTGGAAAAACTATCATTGTAAAGATTTTGAAAATATGCATTTATTGTATTATGCTCATCATCAAAATGCTATGTTATTTGAGCCAGGTCAGCCTTAAATTCTGCCGTCAGTTCGTCATTCAGCCACATGTGTGCGCGCGCCCTTTATAATAAAAATTTCGGAGAAATTTCCTATTTAATGTTGTCCGAATTAGTGATAAAACAAAATTATTTTCCTGAACCTAGGTTTGAACCTGAACTGCCTTGGCCTAAGCAGTAGAGGCTGTAATTTGGACGGGAGTTTCTGTTAGTGGTGAAAGTGCGTACTAAGACGGGATTTTGGAAAATTGCACCCGGAAAATTCGAAAAGCGTCGGAAAATTTTAGTATGGGAAAAATGTTATTTTCCATCCGATTGATTTGAAGCTATGTTTGTACATAGTAAGCGAAATAATTCGACACGTGTTTTTCCCGATTTTGGAAATTCAGCCCACGAGGAAAATGGCCGGACAATTCTGCATGCAAAAAACTATTGTTCATCAGTTGGCTTGGAAACTCGGTTTGTAAGGACAGAATACGAAATGAATGTGATTTTTCAATGACGGAAAATCCGTCCCTAAGTAAAATAACTGTTTTTCATCCGATGTGGGTAGGATGTGCGCGGGAAGTGGGCGGGAAGTGGGAGGATGTGGGTGGGATGTGGAAGGGATGTGGAGTGCGCAGGAAGTTGGAGGAAAGCCCTTTAGCAAAGTTCGATTTCTGGGCTCTATGGGGTATTATTGTATGTAATATTTCTCTGTGCTCATCATAAATGTTAGTGCAATTTAGAAAATCTGCCTAGCTGCTGCAGTTGTCATATACCAACAACCAACAGATAAGGATGAAGAGAGCACAGTTGTTCGTTCCTGGCTGCTGCTTGTGTGTTTGTTCGTGTGAATGCCTATAGGTCTGTGCTTTACAACAACATTTGTGCTCATAATGCATAGGACTTAAGCACCTCTGCTCTACTTCAAAAATTGCATTCGGAAAGACTGCAATATACCCTTTATGACAAACGATGGTGATGCTGATCAAGAATGTACATATTGGTATGGTAGGAAATGATTCCTTCTGCCTGTTACATAAATTTGCAGAACTTTGGTATATTCCTTTTACTCTACGAGTAACGGATATAAACATGAAACAATATTGTGCAATATAATTACTGCAACAACAGATTGTGTCAACCAGCGATATTTCTTTATATACCCTTGCAAAGGTTATTAATCTTTTGCCAGAAGTTTGCAACGCATAGAAATATTCAGTTTCGACCCTATAAACTATATATATTCTTGATCAGGGTGACGAGCTGAGTCGATTGAGCTTTGTCCGTCCGTCTGTCTGTCCGTCTGTCTGTCCGTCTGTCCGTCAGTCTGTCTGTTTCTACGCAAACAAGTCTCTCAGTTTAAAGCTATCGAACTGAACTTTGCACAGAGTCTTCTTTTACTGCACACTGCTAATATGTCGGAACCGACCGGATCGGATGACTATATCTTATAGCCATAGGAACAATCGGTCGAAAAGTGGGTCTTAGCGAGAAAAATTTTTGTTTTTAATGTTAACGTCTCCACTTCAGCGATTATTAATATTATACGCTTTACACATAGATTTGGAAGAGTTTGTGAATCGGATAGAGACTATATCTTATAGCTGTCATTATGGTAAAAAGGGGTTAAAAAAATTTTTTTTTGGGGGTGTTCTTAAACTCTGTTTAAATATTTTTGGGGTTTTAATGGAAGGGGTTTGGTTTTTTTGTTTTTGTGGGGGGTTGTACTGTATGGATCAATTTGCTTTAAAATTTCCAGCTGGTGCAAAAATGTAAGCCGAGTGATCATCAATCAATAAACTAAAAATTCACTGTTCTATCACAAAATTCTGTTCAATTATTCTATTAACCAACACCGGGTCCTCTAGGGTTATTTTGAAGGCTTTGTATTATACCTATGTATGCCTCGATAGTGTGCGTAATGCTGTGATCTTGTATGAACACTTCGCGCAAGGTCGTTCGGTATGGTAGAGCTCGCCTTCGACTGAGTTATACTATACTATTCTATACTATACTATACTATACTATACTTTTCGGTACTGTCACTTTTCGAAATTGTGCCAGTCATGGTTAGTGACAAAGTCCTGAAAATTTCGAGAAAGTACTGAATTCCAACCTTCAGTTCTCGAAAACCTTCTAAAAACCGGTCCGCAAGCCCTACCTAAAAACTTTCGACGAGCTCGTTCCCCTAGAACGAAACTTCTTTAGAAGAACAGGCCAGAAAAACTCTTTCTACACTTTGTAAAACTTTCTTTATAGATCTGATCTACAAGCACTCTCCTCTTTGTTAAGCCTATATAAATAATTAAACTTCACACTTCTTCCACATCTTTGGCATGTAGCTCAATCCCATATTGCTATGCCCAGACCTGAGGCAACCCCAATTCTTACACCCAGAGCTGAGGCATACAACGAGAGCGTGCAATATTGAATCACTTGCATATATTGAAAGGGGTCAAAGTTGTTGCAAGTCTCACGACACAATTCGCAGGCATCGCCTTTGCCTTTGCCTTGGAACTGGAACGGGAGTTGTGCCCCTGAACACTGGCAATAACGTTTGGCTGCAACATTTGCTCTACATAAAATATAAAAAAAAAAATAAAACAGAAGAAACCCGACGATGCGATGCGTGTGCTCGACTTTTAGTTTTTCGCATTTAATGCAATTAACCTCAAACTAAATGGCAATCACTTTAATTTGCTTTAATTAAGCTTTATATGCCTACACAGAGAGGGGGGCAGTGGGAGGGGGAAGCCCAAAAACGACGCCTATATTATATGGCCTGACGACGGTTCTTTAATTAATTACAAAGTGAGGCAAATGGAATGAGAAGCACCATACCCCGCACTTACCCTGCTCTTTCTACACTCAACGCCCACTTCTCGATTGGTAACTAGGCATGTTTCCTGTGTTCATGCTCAACGTTGTTTTCAAGTGCAAGTGCTCAGGATGCACATGGTCTTGGGCTGCTTCTCTGAATTGGAATCGAACACAACAACAACAACAAGCAGTACAAAAGAGCGATCCACGCATGCGCTCACTTAACGAACGCTTAACGGATGTTTCCCTCCGTCTCGCTCTCGCATAGTGGGCTGACACTTGTAACATAAGCATATGAGCATGAGTCGGAGCCGGAGCCTGGGCCTAAGCCTGACATTTGTTTCCTACCCGTTTCCTTCGCCTTCCACTACTTTGCCACCACTTGAGAGTCTCGTACGTGCCCAGATGCGTGGGAATGACGAGACGTCTGGAGGACTCTGTGTTGCTGTTGTGAGAGGGGCTGGAGCAAGTTGCTCATAACTCAAAGCCAGGCGAAATTCGAGACTTGTTAATGCGCCAAATTATATGCGGCGACAGCGCATGCCTGGGATCACTATATATGCATTTGGAGGGTACATATATAACACTAGGCAACATGTAAATTGTGGTCATTTATTGATAAGTGGCTAGGAAATAAATGGTTTATGATGCGCGAAAAGATTAAGAGGCGCATTGGGCAGGTTTTGACTTGTTCTTCTCTTTCAGCCCCAATAGGAATTGCAGCAACAAAAAAACATCTGTAAGGCCCTCGGAAGCTAAAAAAAAAGATCGTCAGTCCGCGATATGCAGTGTACTCGATCCTCAATACTTAATACTCACGCAGTCCTCGATACTCAGTGCTCGATACTCAGTTTTCGAAACTGTATACTAGATATTCAGTACTAGCTAGTACTCGGTACTCAGCACTCGATACTTGATACCCGATACTCAATACTCAATACTCAAACTCAATACTCAATACTCAATACTCAATACTCAATACTCAATACTCAATACTCAATACTTAATACTCAATACTCAATACTCAATACTCAATACTCAATACTCAATACTCAATACTCAATACTCAATACTCAATACTCAATACTCAATACTCAATACTCAATACTCAATACTCAATACTCAATACTCAATACTCAATACTCAATACTCAATACTCAATACTCAACTCAATACTCAATACTCAATACTCAATACTCAATACTCAATACTCAATACTCTATACTCTATACTCTATACTCTATACTCTATACTCTATACTCTATACTCTATACTCTATACTCTATACTCTATACTCTATACTCTATACTCTATACTCTATACTCTATACTCTATACTCTATACTCTATACTCTATACTCAATACTCTATACTCAATACTCTATACTCAATACTCTATACTCTATACTCTATACTCAATACTCTATACTCTATACTCTATACTCTATACTCTATACTCTATACTCTATACTCTATACTCTATACTCTATACTCTATACTCTATACTCTATACTCTATACTCTATACTCTATACTCTATACTCTATACTCTATACTCTATACTCTATACTCTATACTCAATACTCAATACTCAATACTCAATACTCAATACTCAATACTCAATACTCAATACTCAATACTCAATACTCAATACTCAATACTCAATACTCAATACTCAATACTCAATACTCAATCAATACTCAATACTCAATACTCAATACTCAATACTCAATACTCAATACTCAATACTCAATACTCAATACTCAATACTCAATACTCCATTCTAGACACTCGATTCTCGGCGCTCTATTCTCGATACTCAATGCTCGGTTCTCGATACGACAGTCCTCTATACCCAATACTCTATACTCGATACTCAGTACTCGAATCTAAATACTCTGTACTCAAAACTCAATACTCATTACTCAAATCTAAATACTTACTACTCGATACTCGATACTCAGTGCTCGATGCTCAGTATTCGATAATCACTACTCAGTACTGTGTGTTTGAGTGCACTTCAACTTCAAATGGCAAAGCTGACTTCACAAAGACAAAGACGTTCCCAAAAGAATCTGTCGAAAAGGAAAAATGTTTCTAGTTTAACATAGTCTCCCAGTTACTCGTCCTTATAAGAGCTTCGCTCTAAAAAAAAAATCAGTTGAAAATTAAAGCAAATCTTTTTATTAAGGTTGCGCCCTTCCCTTAGATTTTGATTAGACTTTAATCAGTCCGTCAATTGATAAGAGCCTTATCGGCGCAATGCACAAGACCTAATTGTGTCGTAGTTGCCTCATTCCTTTTGCATCCTAAGGTCTAAAGGACTTTCTCGACGTGTCTCTTGATCTTACGTCTTCTAACGACCCATCTCTCTGATCTCCCGGTTGATAGATAGATAAAAAATACTACGCTTTAGTTTTGTCCAAAAATACATTACTTGAGTTCTTCCTAAAATCTGCAGTCCAGTGTTACATAGGGGTCAAATTGAAAACTTTAAACAAACTGACATGGCTGGATCCATAAAAAATACGCAACGATCACGCCACAGCAAAAATCCATACTCAAAAATAAAAAAATAAAGAAAAAACCCTCGTTCTCCGATGCGAATTTATGAATGTATCTTTTCAGTTTCTTTCACAAGAACGTGAAACGAGGCAAAGTTGCGCTGCAAAGCCCAAGCACGCAATGCAATCTCTGAAGGATCGCGTCTGGAATGTGGCTTAAATTATGACTTAAATGGCGTTGGCAGTTTATGCGGCTGCCGTGTGGCTGGAGATGCCTGTTGATGATGATGATGACGATGGCTGGTCAGCTCAGCGGAAACGCCGCTCTCGAGCTCTGGCTCTTGAGCTTCTCAAGCTTCAAGTTGTGTCTTTTAAGCCGTTTCGCTGGCTTTCTTTTTCTCAATGCTGTTTCGCCCATTCTTAAGAGCCGCCACCTTCTTCTCCTCCAGCTCGTTGGCAGACACTCGAGTTGTTTGCTTTATTTGGTTAGTTTGCTTGAAGTTAAGTTGTTTTTTTTTTTGGTTGTGACTCGCATTCTTGGTCACATCCTTCACAAGGTCATGCCAGACAGAGAGCTGAGCAATGATAAAAACAAAATCTAGCGAAGCGCAAACAACCAATAGTCGCACATACGTACGATATATGTAGACGCGCGTACTCGTATTTAAGCAAAGTAATCTTTGAGCAAATAATTTGTATGTAGTCGGCGGTATGCGGTTTCTGTTTAGACTGGCTGACTGACTCGCTGGCATGCCCAACATCCATCTGCCTTGGTCACAACGCGCCGCCACTGCTGCTCGCCATGTTTGCACAAATTGTTAGCGACTGCCACAGAGATACAGTTTGTTTTGGGTGTTCCTGTTGTTGTTTGGCTCGTTTTATTTTTTTACAGTTTGCCCCGAGCCAAAAACAGAAAAAGATTTGGGTGGAAAAAATCCGATATTAAGTGTTTGTAATGTAGGGCTGGATAAATCGTTGAATCATTACTTTAGTCTTGCCCAAAAATGAAAAACTCCTTAAAGGAAATACAGGGGAGAAAGTTTTAAGCATTCCATTATGTTGATAGCACATCTACTATTTTATATCGACAATTGCGGTTTCGGGTTGATATTGAACTAGTTTGAGAACTTTATCATGTCAAGAAAATGTTTTCGCAGGGAAATAGTCAAATAACAACTCCCAACCCAAGTAGATATTAAAAACATACAGATTCTGTTTAATATTAAGGTGATCTTATCAGAAATATAATATAGCTTGTTCTGCATTATCTCAATCTAGGTAATAGGTTAGGTTATCAGTTTTCCGGCGTTCATAGACACGACAAACCAAAATTATATCTTAAGCCCAATTCTGTTGTCGGATGGATAACTCTGCCAAATCTGAACCCTGGCTTAGTATAGCAGACTTGTTAGTTTTTTTGTTAGTTCGAGTCCGAGGTACCATAAAATTCGAAACCTCAACTTATCGAACCTGAGGTTTTGAATCGAAAATAGATTTATAACATCTAAATTCTGAAACATTTGTGCCTTCATATTCTATGAATTTAAAGAATGAATACTTGATTTACCAAACTGTTTAATTTTTTTTGTAAACAGCTATTGAGTAAAGTCGAATGAACCACACAAATATCCCGATCAAGTACTAAGCAATCACTTTTTCCAGCGGAAAAATAACTTTAAAACTTTAAAAAAATCATCCTAAATCGATCCATTTAATTTTCTGAACCAAATCTTTTTCCAAGCAGAAGAGATCCGGTTCGGGCTCAGGATCGCAAGGTAATTGATTTATAAAGTCCATTCCATGGTCCGTTTCGATGCCCCCAAAAGAACAGGAACCGAATCGGATCAACGGGGTTCAGTTTCGGACCAGACTTGATAATAATCGATGTTTTTTAAAATAACATATAAAAACAAGTAAGAGCGTTGCAGTCGAGTGGCCCGACTTCAAAATACCCTGTACCAATATATCTGAATATATTTTCGTGCGGCTTGACATGCTTCTCATAAATTTAAATTTACCTTTTTGAAAGCCTGCTTTTTATTTTAAAATTTATTTCAACAAATGGGGCGGCGCACTTGCATATCTTTGGTGTTTTTGCTCGGATCGTATTATGGTATTCAGAATAGATGTATAACGGACCTAACTTAATATATATTAAGTCGATAGGTTTAAACTTAAAAACTGTGGCTCCGACGGTTTTTCGTGGTTAAAGGGAGAAGAAGGGGAATTTTCCAAATCTGAAGAATCCTGCATACATGCAAAAATTTGTGGCTCTATCTCTTATATTCTGTGAGATCGACGCTTTCATACAGATAGAGAGACAGTTTTTCGCTGTTATGAGATGGAGGATATCTATAGTCTCTGAGATCGACGCGTTCATACAGACAGACAGACTTTTGGGGTCGGAGGTGCTTCCTTCTGGCCGTCACATACATTTGCACAACTTCATAATCCCCTTTTATCCATTTTTAATGGGCACAGGGTATAATAATAAATATTTTTAAAACCTCTAATTCATACATATTGCTTTCTGATTACCTAGAGTCCGGAATTAAGGCAGCCTGCACTTCAAAAAAGAGCTCAAATTCCAACGTCCAAACCCAAGCACCGCCATGAGTAAAATGCTCTAGTGCCAGCAAGAAAATGAAAAGTTTGATTCCATAATGATTTTTCCTCCAATCTGTGTTATGCTTATTTGCTTGGATTTCAGATCATCTTTTAACATATTTTTTACTTAATGGAGTTCTGATTAGGATAGTAAGCAGTTATTTGTTGTAGGAAGGAAAATTGTATGGCGATGAGTAAATGCCCCCGTTTCATTAAACCTCTTTCTATTTTCTGTTTCGATTTTTTAAGCCTTTCAAACCGAGCCCTTTAATTCTATGATTTCCCAAACAAAAATGCTCGGTTCAGAAAATAACTACAAGAATTTATACAAATTTCTTCATAGTTTAGCGAAACAAAATTATTGTATAATTCTAGATTTGTGTATCATATTTAAACTTCAGAAATTCAGGCCTGTTCCCGTTTTCGATTCAGATCAAATCATGCGGAATACGGAATTGTTAAATGTATTCGCTACCAAAACCCGATTTGTTGAAATTCATCGAAAAAATATAGACAAAAATGTTTTAACGGATCATGATTAAGTTCGTGTTTACACTATAAAGTAAGCTTCACGGTGCTCTTTTCGGGATCGTTTTAAAGC
>JAEIFU010001289.1:0-74236 GCA_018904235.1 Lordiphosa stackelbergi
AATGCACTAAATATATTTAAAGCAGGAACAACAAAACGCGAGAGAAAACCCGATTTCTGTTTGTGTGTGTGAGTGGTCGTTGGCATAAACATTTATTGTTGCATTCGAGTTTGCGAAAGACATCGGAGAGAGAGAAAGAGAGGCACCTATGATGTTGTTGGTGCAGGTCTGAGCGCGGCAACAACAAAACACAAACCCGCATATAGATTTTGTTTTGCTTTTTGTTGGCTTATGGCATGCGTAAAGTCTATACGCGCAGGCTGTTCCTTTGCGTACGACAACAACACATGCGTGCCTTGCGGAATAGCTGTGGGCACCCTGGTGTACAATATTTTAGACGGACCGGACAAAGCTCTATCGACCCAGCTCGTCGCTTTAATCAAAAATATAAATAGTTCATAGGGTTGGAAATTAATATTTCATTGCCTTGCTGAAACTTCTGGGCAAAATTACAACCCCATCTGCAATTATAAAAACTACTTGAGTAAAGCTAAAATTCAGTTTAATTAAAGATAGAAATATAAGATTTAGTATGGGCAGAACACCCCCCCAATATTGTGTATAGTCTACATCATAGAGTCCACTCTACTTTATCGTTCTCATCGAGTACTTCGGAAATATCGTGCAAGCTGACGTGTTCAAAATAGCCGCACTTATTTGACTGTATTAACGTCTGATCAAGCCAATAGATACAATTTAAGAGAATGGCCTGCTGGCAAACCACTCCCTAAATGCGTTAAAGCTTTCGGGCATCTTTTTTCGTGTTCTCCATTTGAATGCAAGAATGTCACATAGATGATTAGGTGCTTATAAACAATATAAAATCAATTTGTTTAATCACGCACCTTCCGCCTGTTGCAACTAGGGGAAAACTTAATAAGTTAAGTGAGTCTGCCTACTAGGGTTGTCGAACGATATTTTTTCGATATTTTTTTGTTGAGTATTTCTGTTAGTTTCGGCCATAAGGCACGGTACGGAGTACTCAAAAAAGCGCTCGCAAACGAAAAACTCCATATAAAAAAAACGTTGTAAAACCACACGCAAACAATTTGACGTCAAACCTTTTACGGTGTGTACGCAGAGAAACGAAATGTCAATCCACACGAACATCGAACTCGAACGTCGAACTCTGAATTTGTGGATTGTATTACCAGCTGTTCGAGCCTTTTTTGGGCGCCCAAAGTAATTAAATTTATATATTTTGACGCTCAGAAGCATAAAAATGTCAGAAAAGAAGGGTGAAATTGCGATGATTAATACCGTACAGGCAAAGATAAGTATTTGGAACCCCACCAATAAACATAATTTTGCTGCAGTTGACATGGAGAGCCTCCAGCAGCAGCCGACAAAGATCTGCAAAAATCATGTCCGGGATAAAAGCAACAGTAAAAGTTTTTTAATTTCTATATGAAAATTTATTACATTTTTGATTGGTCTTGCACTACACCAGATTCGTATTGCGGCTGGAGAGGATGTTTCGTTTTGGCGTCAACTCAAAGAGGCAAATAAAACTTTTGGCGCTCATATGGAAGATATGTCTCGAACTGTTGTGGTAACCTTCGTCCTGAAAGGGGCATGATGACGTCCCTCGTCATAACGGGCTGACAACTATACTGACCCGTCCTTATCCTTCTTGAACCAAGCCTGGGGGCTTGCTGAGATTTAAATTATACTCGACGTGGAGTTCTATATCATATGGAATTGTCAAGTCCGAAAGTTTGCTTTTCAAATGGCTATCTGGGAGACTCCGGTCTCCTGGGGGCGCTAGTCGGCCACCAGCCAGGCTCATTGATTCGTATGCACTTTTCAGTGCGTACAGGGTACCGTGAACATGCCATTCTGTGTGAAGTACATTAGATCTTCCAATCTGTCTTCGCATTATCAGAATACTCATAGCGCTGGTAAATCTTCCCATATTTCCCCCTTGCCGAAAATAAGGCAACTGAAACATTGATGGTTGCTTCTGGCATCCTCATCTCTCTTCCAACACGATTTGTGCTGGAGAGGTGCCCCCTGGCTACACCCTTAACTATCCGTATTTCATATTCTGCATTTTTTATTGATAATTTTTTTCAATTTTATAAACAAATCTCATCTGGATTACCGTGTTAGATTAACTTAAAAATCCCAAATTTGTCATTTGTTGGCGTATTTGGCATTTTTTTTGTCTATTGTAGCACACTAATTTGTTTTTAGGTTGTGCGCCCAAACAGTTTGGAGTTCTCCGTACCGTGCTAAAGAAGGGAGGTTATTTCGAGGGTGCCTCGATACTCAACAAAAAAATATCGAAAAAATATCGTTCGACAACCCTACTGCCTACATTGCACCATAGGAAATTTTCCCAAATTTAAAAACTAAGCAAGATATTACGGTCTAGCTTTTAACTTTCGGTTGCATATACCGCCTTAAAACAAATTTTAAAAGAAAAACCTTTTTATTTCTTGCTAGTTTAAATAAGAATGTATGTACAATAATGGACGCGTAACAAGAAACATATTTGCTAAACTGCACAATATTGCTCTTTAGTGATTCAAAATAAATGCCAAGGCGTCGTCGGCGGAATACCGCAAAGGATTCTTGATTGGGTGTGACATCAAATCATATCAATTTATATAAAAGTGACAGCTCTAACAAATCTAAAAAAAAATTTTGTAGGGCTTTGCAAAGTTGAATTGGTTGGTTGGTTGGTTCGAGATTTTCATTTGAGCTTTTAGTGGTTTAAGTGCCTAGATTGACCGTATTAGGCATGTTTTGTGGGAAACCTTCATATTGTTTTGATCATTTCATGAGATCCGCGTATAGTACTTTCTCTTAGTTTCCAAATAAACTAACCAATTCATGGAAGGATCGAGATTTCCGTACAAACGATTGGGTTTTCAAACTAAGCTAGGCGAACTTTATATTTCAAATGACAGTAATAAGGTCGACTACCAGATCATATGGTCCGCTTTAAATCTCTCGACTTTATTAAATCTGGTAATCCCACTGAAGAAAAAATAAAGAATTTTGTAATTGAAGGTATAAAAAGAGCCAATAAAACAATAAGTAAGAAAATACTTGATTCAAGTACAAAATACGGAAATACGATTTTAAAACCCGAAATACATGATTTAGTACTGTTTTGGAAAAACATTAAGTACATTTCATACTACGCTCAGCGAAATTCAATTAAAGGCAGTTCCGTTTAGTCACCTTAAAATGAATTGGAACCAGAAGGCATCTTCCAATCCTATTCCCCCCCATTGGTCTCTATTTCTATTTTTAGCTTAAAGAGAGCATTGACAGTTGTTCACGTGGTTCAAGTCCTCACGAAAAAATTGCCATCATTATGCGTTTTTATTTAAAGTAGCGTTACCCCCTTTTAAACAGATACAAATTATATCCTATTGAAAATTTCCTCCCATTTTGATATGGGAAAAGGGAAAACATTATCATCTGAAGAAACAGCCAAAATCCTTGCTTACAAGGATACTGGCACGTCTAAGAGGCAAATTGCCGTTAAATTAAAAAGATCTCCATCTGCCAGTGGATAATGTAATCAATTTAAAGCAGAAATATAATACAAATCGATCAAATAATAAAAATCAAAAGATTTCTTCTCGTGTAAAATCCCGCTTACAATAAGTCCATCGCAAATAAGAGCTGACTTACAATTACCCGTTACTAAGCGTCGTGTAGAACAAATTTTGATCTGCTATTATGGGTTTTGAAGAAAATGAAGTCTAAACCAGCTTAAAGGAATCGCATAAAGTTGCAAGATTGGAGTTTGCCGAAAACACATGTCATGGACCGATCAATGGAAAAGGAACACGGACGAGAAAAAATTCAACCTTGACGGTCCAGATGGATTTAATTATTACTATAATGATTTGAGAAGCCTGAATTTTTCTACTAAGCGGAACTTCTGAGGAGGTTCGTTAATGACGTGGGCTTGTTTTAGTCTCTATAGAAGGACCCCATATGTAAAGAGAATGGGCGTATGAACTCGGAAAAGTATATAACCATGTTGGATGAAGTATTAATAAACTTTTGGATGAGCAACCTACTTCCATGACACCATTTTTCAGCAGGATAACGCTGCCATACATGCATCACGACTCAGCGTTAATTGGTTTCAGGAGAAGCAGATCGATGTTATGAAGTGGCCAGCACGTTCCCCAGATCTAAATCCTATAGAGAACATGTGGGGTAACTTGGCACGACGTGTGCTGGTCATCGAAAATTCAAGTCGGTGGAACAGGTCAAAATTGCTGTAGTCAATGAATGGGCCAAAATACCTACTTCAGAGTTTCAAAAGGTCATAGACTCAAAGCCAAAACGAATTTTTGAAGTGATATCAAAATCTGGAAGCTGGACTCACTATTAATCATCATTTTCTTCGACAATAATATGTATGTTGTTTTTTTTGCCATATAATTTAAATATATGCCTTTAATTGAATTTCGCTGTATAAAAATTAATTTTTTGAAAATAATTTGTTTGTTAATCTAAAACCTGTTGATTTGTAGTAATAAGACATTTGTTGAACTAATATCGTTATTCACTTTATTATTTAATAAAAATTTGATACATTTCTCATCTAATTTCTCATAAAACATAAAATATCCATGTGCCTTTAATTGAATTTCGCTGAGTTTATGTTGAAATTTTTTTGATCATACGTTCGGGTTGTAAAAGTATCAAACTCCTCAAATAAGTGCAAAATATTCTTTTGTTAAAGTCGAAGAACTGATAAAGTCAACCACAAATAGATTCCGGAAAGAAAATATGAGTAGATCAAAAAAGTTCAAAATATTCTTGATTTAAGCCTATAAAATTCTAAAGCCAATCCTGATTTGTGTCAAGTAACTATATTAATAGACGGCCATGAATTTATCAATGAA
The DNA here is from genome assembly GCA_018904235.1 of Lordiphosa stackelbergi. Classification (NCBI taxonomy): domain Eukaryota; kingdom Metazoa; phylum Arthropoda; class Insecta; order Diptera; family Drosophilidae; genus Lordiphosa; species Lordiphosa stackelbergi. The sequence goes on from JAEIFU010001289.1 coordinate 4,884, forward strand.
AGAGATGGAATTACCATAGTTTACAAATCTATGATCACTCCGTAAGCAAAGTATTACAACTTATTGGGAATTTGAAGAAAACATAATTCAAATTTTTAGTTCGACACTTTTTGGAGCTTGCAGTGTAAGCCTAATTTGTACTTAATCCAATATATTTTGAATTTGAATTACTGTAAATAAGAAAACAATACCGAATGTTTTTCGATTTTAGAATGTTTCGTACTTAATTTAAGTAACCATAACGGTGTGAGTTCTATCCTGATCGAAGTAGAACTCTTACGTTCAGTTCCACGAACTTATATCAATGATCCCGTTCACTTGAGAAACCCTTTTCTTGCCGTTAGCTTTGAACAGATCAATCTAACTCGATTTTAATGGACAATTGAACAACGTTACCAAACACAGTAAAAGCCCTTTGGAAGCGGCGTGCTCTCTGTTTTGGTTCAGGATTTGGTACAAATTTCCGTTCTCTGAAGTGTATGCGTGTTTGTTTATGTGTGTTATGTATGACAAAAACATCTTCTACTAGCTACTTGAGCTGGACTGAAATGAAAATCCAAATCAAATTCGTAACCAAAAACGACTAATTCATCACGAACTCAAAATGGTTTGGCCAACAACTAAACTGCTTACAAAGAAGTATTACGTGTATTTCGAGCTAGCAAAACGTCAACTAAGGAAACGAAACAAACCAACAGAACAGAAGGGGTACTTGTACGAAAGAAAATAAACTAGATTAACATTGACGGGGGCTCCACCTACTATATATATATATGTATGTATATATAGAGTGGGGGTATGTTCGTGGCGGGTAATTTTAATCAAATCGCATCAAATTTGTTCACGTTTGCTGTTCATAATATTATAGTAGGTGGCGGGAGTGTTTGTTTTTATGTGTGTACTTAGACAGGTGGTTGATTGGGTGGGTTGGGTTGGTTCGGTTGGTTGGTTTTGCTCTTACTTGGAAAACTGTGACCGTGGCCCACAAAATGTTGTTGAAGTGCTTGCGATCGCATTCACATTGCGGATGACGGCTGATTATTTCGGGACATGTGCACTCACGTTCGAGTCCGGATTCGTCCAAAAATTTACAAAACTTACCGCCAAACAGATACATGCCGAGTATGCTGTAGGTTTACATATATATGTTGATATATATATAGTTAGAGATGTGTATAGTATATATAGTTATATATATGTAAGTATGTATTTATAGAGAATGGATATAAACGAGTAGCAAGTAGTAAGTAGAGCTAATGGCCCTTAATGATTTGTTGCTTTTGTATATATAAACTAAGGTATGTATGCGAGTATATAGACAGTATCTGGTATGTAAAGTGTTGTATTCATCGTTGACTGACACTGGGCCTGACCTAAAGTTTTTGGTTCAGTTGGTTGGTTTATGTACAAAGAACTTTTGTTGTGGCTGGTTTGAATTTTGTTGTTTTTTTTTTCTTTTTTGGCAGGAGTGTAGCGAAAAACTTGAGCAAAAGCAAAAAAAAAAGGGTTTTATTTTACAGGTCCTTCAACAAACGTTAACTTTTGAACTGACAAACACTAGCGAGACTGTACTTAAATAGTAATGTTGCCTAGGGGTGGGTGGGGTTAAAGTTTCAAATAGTTTACAGTTAGAGTGGGGTAGGTTAGGTGAGAGTGTGCGTGTGCGTGTGAGTGAGTCTGTGGGTGTTTGATGGATTCTTGGGTTCTATGCACAACTTAGAGTCTAGTATAGTTCTTTATAAGTTAATATATCAAAATGTCGAGCGAAGGAGAGATAAATACGTAGAGATCACGTGAGTTACAAAGGACATCCAACAAAATCAAGATTTGATATATTAGAGAAAAAGTCGTGTTTGAGCGGTGTAGAGGAAGTGTACTTCTCGGGCATGCAGGCAGAACAGGCATGCAGAAATGCTTACCTGTGCACACATACATATCTATATATATATATTTATCTGATCTTATATCTAAATCTACCACTGAGGTGAAACTTCTCAACTGAACGGGGCATGCGTAGGCGCGCTGCTGGCATGCAAAATATCTCCGAAATCAACAGAAATCATACTGACAGATACACACACCACAAATTAGTGCGAACAATTTAGGTTTGGGAACAGCTCGTTGGTGGAAATCATAACATTTAGAGCGGCCCTGACCAATGCGCCCCCTGGGGCCCCATTGGTCCTTGGCCCAAGACAAACGCACAACACAGTTAGATGTTAGATGGGGAGCAGGCCTAGCAAGTGGGTTCAAAAAACAAACAAACAAATAAGCTCAAATCAAACTGAAAACGAACACAAAACTCTTACAGTTTGGTAGGCATTGGTCGTTACGTTAGTTCAAATACATATATAGATATATAGGGTAAGTAGTGGTGGCAGTATATATTTATATATGGTTATAGTTGTATATTGATATATATTTAGAGTTAGATATATGGTATATATATGCTTGATAGCAATGGGTCTACCTGAAACACTGTGACGAGCGCCCAAAGCAGGCTGTCGAAATTCTTACGATCGCAAATCATCTCTCCGTTAACTTGTTCGCAGAATTTACATCCGAACAGATTCATGCCGAGTATACTAAAGTGATTGGTTTGGTTTGATATATATAGTATATATATATTTTGTATCGATAATCATGTAGATTCTTACATATATATATAGTTTGGTGTGGGTTTTATTGGGGTTGGGTGGGATAGTGTTTAGCATACAGATTTTTGGTTTAGTTTTAGTTTTTCATTTTATTAAATCGGTTTATTTAGTGAGTGAGTAAGTGAAACAGAGAGCAGGAGAGAGAGAGAGAAAGAAATACATAATATATAGAGAGTAGAAAAGAGAGAAAGACATATTTGTAGAGAGTGATAGAGGGGGAGAGGGTGAGTGTATGTGTATGTTGGTGAGCAGCAAGAACTAAAAAGGAGCCCACAGCTGGGCAAACGGACTTGGAGCTTTTCACACATACACATCTCACGCACACAAAGCTCACCCATACCCAGGCGGCAAACAGACCGGAGAAACAGAAAAGCCCAAAAAGCTGGTAGAAAATATTGGTTATTCGTTTATTCTTTTGGGTTTATGTGGCATCACTTTGTTTATATGGGGGGATTTTATATGATTTGATTACATCAGGAGTTTCGTACGTTGGACACTGACATCGTCGCTGGTTTAGAGTTTTAGTTTTTGTTTATTGTGTTTTGGCTAGTCTAACTACCAGGAAGTCAAGCCGAAACGAGCTAGTGACCGCGGCTGAATCGAGGTGCGAAACGGTTGGCCGAATTTGAGTTCAAAAAAAGCAACTTCATCCCCAGCTTTTAATCTGAAAACATATTTTCATTGCCATTTTTTTTTTGTAAACAAAATCTTCTTTGTTGCAAAATAAGTTGTCAAAAGATGCGAATACAGATTTCAAAAGTTTTTTTTTTGCGAGATATCGATGACTTCAGAAAATTGATCAGAAAAAAACAATATGTGGTGCGAATATGTAAAAAGTGCGGGATCTTTTATTTAGTGAGAGAATGTGAGAAAATTAAATCCTTGAAGCACGAATTGAAATATTCCAGACCAATGACTGGAAAAACTTTCCTCTGGTCATAATCAAGAAAAAATTAAGTTATATTATTGTAAGGATAAGGATTAAATACAGCAATCATTTTTGAATGTAAAAATAATTTAAATAACATTCAACATTTTAGACCAGAGAAAAACTTGTTTCAACTAACAATGAAAGAACGATCTGATGGTTGGAGGATAATTCGTATACTCTGTACCAAAGGTACATAAGCTTGTGCAAAAGTATGTTAGGGAGAAGGAATCACTTACGACCCCATAAAGTACATATATTCTGATCATCATAAACAGCCGAGATAAAGGTTTGACATGTATGGGACAACTTAGAGATGAGCGTTTAATCAAAAACTACATATAGTAGATACCGCACTACATATAAACTTTTCCTATTTTTCGTTTTGAAGCTTGTTGGTAAGGGCGCGCAACAGAGAGATTTCAGTTGAAATTTTTAGTTAGTTGATTAGTCAACTAAAATTTTATTTGATTAAATTTAATTCCATCTCAGCCTGACTAAAATCAACTTGATTAAATTTGACTGTAACTAAGCTTGACTAAAATCAGCTTTGAATAATTTTAACTATAGTTCAATTTAAATTTATTAAATTTTTTATTTTTTTATTATTTAATTGAATTCAACTAAGTGGAGAATTTCAATCAATTCGATTTTCGAAAATCAAGTTTTTCTGATAACGATGGATGGATGGAAGAATCTCCTTGGTAATAAAACCGCTAAATGCTTGAGAAACTGATTTTTAAGACCACAAACGACCATACACAACAATATTGCCCTGATTTTGACGATACTGAACCCCCGAAGCACGCATTACCAATGATGAAGAATATATTACCGGCCATTACATATACAGGGTTGCCCATATTCGACGGACCCATCTGGCAACGCCATAACTTTTGACAGAGATGTCAGATCGCTTAATGACATACCGCGTTTGAAGCGTCAGTCCAAGCTGATTTTTACCATGGAACAATACACGCCACGCGAGCGCTCTGAAATAGTTGAAATTTACATTCAACAGAACAAGTCAATTGTGAAAACTCAACGTGCTTTTAAAAAATTAAAAATTAAGCCCATTTCACATTGAAAGGGACCGTAAATAAGCAAAATTGCCGTATTTACGCCACTGAAAATCCTGAGGAGATTCAAGAAGTGTCTCTTCATGACGAAAAAGTCACAGTTTGGTGCGGCGTTAGTGCGAAAACGGTCATTGGGCCGTTTTTCTTCCAAAATGAAAATGGCCATGCTGTTTCCATCAACCAGGAGCGTTATCGCGACATGATGACCAATTTTGTGATGCCAATTATTCGTCGAAAGCGTATGAGGCAGTTCTGGTTTCAACAAGACGGCGCTCCACCGCACACAAGTCGCATAACAATCGATTTTCTGAAGAAATTGTTTCCGGGCCGTTTGATGTCGAAAAGTGGTGATTTGGACTGGCCACCGCGTTCGCCCGATTTGACGCCGCCTGACTTCTTCTTGTGGGGATATTTGAAGTCAAAGGTTTACGTTAACAAGCCAAGGACCGTAGAAGAGCTCAAGGACAACATTCGTGAAGAAATAGCCGCTATTCCGGCCGAAATGTTGGCGAAATCGATGGAAAATGCTGCAAAAAGGGCACAATACGCCATCAACGCCAGAGGCGGCCATTTGAGAGATATCATATTCAAAAATTGATGTAAACAAATCTACTTGGAACAAATTAAATGATTAAGATTGCCAACCGCCAAATTTTTATTTTTTTCTTTGATTTTAAAAAAAAACATGGGTCCGTCAAGTATGGGCAACCCTGTACAACGATATAGTTGTACGTTAGCTGAGCAGATGGGGCCAGACCTTGTTTGGAGAAGAAGATGCAGCGAGGAAGGGCTAATAAGTACACGAAGCCTAGGTTCACAGTCTTGCTAACTAATTACCTTTTCCTGGCTGGCAACAATTTAGAACACCTTTTAAGAGGCCAGGTGGCTCGCCCACGCAGGTGGCTGGACAAAAATTTCTCAGTGGCAGATTGGTTTGTGGTGATGAATCCGCTTCTAAAGTGAGCGTTTAATTAGCTTCTGCTATTAAAAAGCAACACTTAAAGCAACTCACCTAATGAATTGAAGATTTATCCAGAAATTGGAAAATATCTACACAATGTCAGTTAAATGGCTGCGAAATTTCGTTCGCCATTGATTACTGATCAATAATAATAATCTATAATTAACACTTATTTTCCACTTTTAAGACAAGAACTTTTCAAGAAACTACGAATTGAGGTTAATCTTGAGTTGGCGAAAATTAAATTTTTCGGCAGGCAACTGGCACGTCTGTTCAGCTCGACGATCCGAAAATAAAAAGAATGGAGCAGAACTTTTGCGCTGCTAGCAAACTGAGCGCCGGAAGTACGTGGCAGACAGAGTTGCAGTTTTACCATAAATTGAACGTTTTATCGGCAGGGTTCCTATGGACAAGTGTCGGTCGATTGAGGGCTTAACATAGGGAAAAATGTTAGTGACAAGCTCCTCTACAACATCTGACAGGCTCTTCTATTAATTTACAAGCGAAAATGATGGAACTGATACATTCTTTATGTTCTATGTTCTTCAAACTGGCTCATTCATGGTTTGGGGTTCAGCACAGTCAAAATCATGGCAATGAAGTTGTGTATGGTCATTTGTGGTCCTTAAAATATTACCATGATGATCCCTTAACTGCAAACTGTGCTTATGCATTGATCCTACACCCAAAAAAAATTTGTCATCAAAATGACACAATTTAGACATCAATTTGAAACTATTGAGTATTGATTTCTCTCTAATACTCAGTATCAAAATGATATCTTCGAAAGTATGAACATGATGTTTCGAGGATTTCAAATTGATACTAACGTGTATGAGGTTGACACTTTATTGTATTAATTTTTTTTTTTTTTCAATTTGACACTAGGTCTTATTATTTGATTATTCAACTATCAAACATTTCGTTTCAATTTGATACTAGCTTTTATTAATTTAATATTAATTTGTATCAAGTTTGTAGTATAAATTCAGTTCATGGTAAATTGCCATAAATATTAAAACAAATGTAATTTATTTACACTAATAAATTGATTTCGTCAAGTGTGGACTCCTCACTAAGGGGAAACATTGATCTCTTTTTTCGTAATTTTTTTTGGGAAAGAGGCAACTCTACTTAGCAATTACCTTAAAATACTTCATGTACTTGATTTGAGACATTTTCGATCAATTTAAAGATTACTTCAATTTCGCTTAAATTTTAACCAATTCCAGAGTTCGACGCGTCGCTATTTACTATGAATACAAAAGTGCTCAGAAGCAGCTACATCGACACACCGAGCCAATGAGCCTAGTAACATAAAATTCGCCTTAATGTCAAAATGTGATTGTGTTTTGTGCCCACTTCTGACTAATACCAATAAAATTTCAAAACTATTCCCGATTTGTTCTTTAAAAGAGGGTTTACGCAATGATTAAAAAAATCCTTCAAGGTTTTAAAGGTTAAGAGGGCATTATTTGTCAGGAATTTATGGTCACTTTTTAAGAAAGCTAAAAGAATCAATTGTGAATCGTATGGGCTCATTAATATAATAAGTGTTTGCATAAGTTGTGACCAAGAGTGTGCAACGCACTAAATATACTGTGCGACAAATTTCAACATTTTTCAAAACTACCAAGCACCACTATGCGGAATCGATAGTGCTACCCGAACTGAGTAAATCCCTATCGGCGTTTGGCTAGATTGGAAGCACTTTTTTTTTTATGGACCCTCAAAGTTTTTGAAATTGGGTGTGCCAACCACCCAAAGGTTGCCAATTTAAGACTGTATAGAATATTTTAACATGCTAGTACATTGTTTAACAAGTTCAGATAAAAATAGCGTAAATATTTCATTAAAAAAAAAAGTTTTAAAAATAATTATTAATAAAATAAAATAAATTTAAAAAAAAATAAAATATTTACGCTAATTTGATCTCAACTTGTTAAAAAATGTGCTAGCATGTTAAAATATTTTATACAGTCTAAAATTGGCAACCTTTTTGCTGATGAATTACAGAATTTTTGGAAAATTTTCGAAAAGTTTTCAAAAAATCATTTTTTCCTAAATCATGGATAACAACAAGAAAAATGAGTAATGTTTTGCTCTAAAAGCTTAACAAAACTTAATTGGCTGCTTTTGGTGAAAAACTTGAGTATCTAATAAACAATGACAACAAAAACGTAAATTTTTCTGGAAATTTACACTTTTGGGAGCCGTTTTGGAGGATGTAGAAGTGTTCAGATTGTAAAACCTTGTTCAAAAGAGTTGTTTCGTATATCAAAAGCTTCATTCTCTCCAAAGAAAGTATGCGAAAAATTCTGATTTTTTAAAAGTAATACTCGAAAAAGTAAAAAAATACGTTTTTGAAAAAAAGTTTTTTAAGAAATACTACCGGAAAACATGAATTTTTAAAAAATTTTTTGTATGAAGAATTTATTCTGTGGACTGTCAGCTACAACTTTGCCGAAGACAGATTGCAGCTATCACTAAAACTGAATGAGCTGTTTGCCCAAAACTAATGACACCTTTTTTTGGTTGGCACACCCAATTTCAAAAACTTTGAGGGTCCATAAAAAAAAAGTGCTTCCAATCTAGCCAAACGCTGATAGGGATTTACTCAGTGGTGCTTGGTAGTTTTTTTGACTGTTGCACAGTGATATTTATTTCCGGCCCCGTTCACTGTTTATATTCTTGATCAGTCAGCCCATTAGCTTCCAGCTAATTTGCCGGATCCAAAAAATCGGATGATAACATCTTAAAGCTTCCATAAGACCGATCGTTCGGTAAATGTATATCTTAGTGAGAAAACTTTTCGTATTCATTCCAAATGTTTTCAACTCAGGAAGTGTGAATACGGATTCTAATATTTATTAAATTAAAAACTTTTGAAATTTGCATTTTTTTGGAACCAACTGGAATTAAATTAAATTCGAACATCGAGGTTTTTTGGTTTAAATATCGATCTAACCTTGACCTCTTGCTATAAAGTCCATCCTCAAATCAATAAATTAAGAAAATCTAATAACATGATCGATCCAAAATCTGAATGTTTATTCCAATTCAAATAGCATATTAATTATATAAAAAAAAAAAAAAATAAAAAATAAATAAATATTTAAAAATCGATCTCGAATTTAACCCTTACGAGAGCGAATGGGCCTTGTTGTTACCCTTTTCAGCCGAGCTTCCATTTTCGCTCTCGCAAAAATTTAACCATTTTCATTGCTTCAAGGTTTATTTTCCGGCAACTGCTTTGTTTCGAAGCGGAGATAAGCACATCGAAGACTGGTACAACAACAAAGTCCATGCAAAACGGTGCGCGGCACCAGCTAGTCGCACACGCAGACAGCTCTTGGCGAAGACGTCAGTAAAAACAAAATATGTATATTTAATGTGTTAAGCTGATAAGGATGGTTTTTTCTGATGCTTAAGCTGGACCATTCCCCATTCCCAATTCCCAAATATCGTGGCGGGAATTGTAGAAACTCAAACGTCTAGGCACAGTTCTTTGGACGATCGGTTCCGGAAACGGTTTCTGTTTCGGCTTGACTTCCTGCTAACTACACAAATGTTACGTTTCACATAGCAGTAAACTAAGCTAACTGGATTTTTCTGTTCTAAAGTGTGTGAATAATTCAAATATTTATACATAAATATAAATTGATTAATTATATATAAATATATATGTATGATTATAGTAGTATTCTATATATAAAGTATGTTTCAAAACTGCAGCGACTACGTTGTAAGTGTGTGTGTGTGAGAGAGAGTAAAAAGCTTTCAGCAGCCAGCTTTCAAGCCTGGAACTAAAGCTTTTGGTAAGCGCAGCTTTCAGAGTTTGGGTGTGTTGGTGTGCGTGTGTATTGGTTAAGGCTAAAAGCTAAGACACATATTTAATTGAATGAAGCTTTTTGGCTAACTAACTAATTGTTGTAACTGTTGTTCTGGTTGTCTGTGTGTTAAAAAAAAAACAAAAATTTCACTTGGGAAGTGTTTTTAAGCTTTGTGAGTGAAAATAAAACAAATACTTAAGAATAAGATCGTAAAAATCGTTCGCGCGCTGTGTGTGTGTGTCGGTGTATACGTGTGTGTGAAGGCGAGCGAGTCAAGGTGTACGACAACAGAAACAGAGAAAGAGAGAGAGCGTGAAAGAGATAGATTCTGGTACGATTCTTTTGGTAAAAACTAACTACTTGTCTTCATTACGTTAAAGAGAGAGAGAGAGAGAGCAAGAGAGTGGGATCGGGTGAGAGACATTTACGCAAATCTTTACTCAAATAGGTACGCAGAAGTACAGTTAGGTAGAATGATTTGTGTTTCAAAAGAGCGTAATAAACGAGTATAGTAAAAACCAGAGCACAATTTTGGGACTCCAAGAGATACGTATGAGTGGTTCCATGTGTGTGTGTGTGCGTGTGTGTGTGACATATGACGAAAGAGCGAGAGATACAGAGAGAGAGCGAGAGAGAGACAGTGTGAAAGAGCTAGAGCGAGGAAGTATTATAGGAAAGAGAGCATTTTTGTTCTATTTACTGTTATTCAGCTCTATGTTGTATCTAGAAATGACTCTAAGAACTGTTTGGACTAACAAACTCAACTTGTTTGTGGTTAGTCTGGGTGAATGGTTTATTTTTGGTTATACAATATCATATATCAGATTTTTTCAACGTTATCTCCTTCGTCTTCTTTTTGTCCTTCTTCGTGAGTAGCTGTTAGTGTGTGTGTCTGTGTGCGTGTGTGTATGTTGTGTGTGTGTGTTAAGTGTGCATGTCTGTGTCTTTTGTAGGATTTTGGGGCCAGTCGAACTCACCTGAAGATGAATATAAAGAGCACCAGCAGGGAGAAAAACACAGCCACATTGTCCATGGTACGCAGCATGACAAATAATTGCCGCCGCAAATTGGGCATAAAACGCACCAGTTTCAGTATACGCAACAGGCGGAATGTCCTCAATACAGACAAACCAGAGCCACCGCCTCCGGTGCCATTGCCCATAAACGTCTGGCATATTTCAATGGCACTGCCGAGACAAAAAGAGAGGGAGAAAGAAAGTTTAGAAAATCATGCAAAAGATGTGAAAAATTGGGCACATTGCCTCTTAAAAATGTTGCAAGTTTTAATTGTAGTAAGATTAATTTAGAAGGTATACTTTTTTTTATGTCACGGTCGCCATGTGTTGAAAGTTAGAGTGGATGTGGCTTGTTTTAGCAAAGGTGACATCCTGCAAACTTGTGACTTGCAAACTGTTTCGTTAACGTATTCTTATTACCTATTCCACAGCCCAGGATATAAAGACGCAACGGTTGCGCAATCGACACCGCTTTAATGATGACACTGCATAGGAAATCACAGTGGTTAGAGCGAGACGGACATATTTCCTAAGGTATCCAGGGAGCGTAAATAAGAGCGAACAGCTGACCAAATTATCCAAAGAGCGGTCGCAAAGAAGATTTTACATAGAAAAACAATTCGAAGCGTCGCTCTACTTTGAGTGAGGTTAACTCCTTAGGGACATTTAAACACTTCACTCAAAATAATTGTGACATTGGAAAATACGGTGCTTAGAGAGATAGAGAGAGACGGACCCCAAAAATAACTCAGAGATTCTTTTCAGTCTACATATTCTAGTCTGTTACAATACTTCAGTCTATTGCGAAATTTCGTAGGCACGAGCATTCAGGCATTCGCCGCTGGCGATACCTGTATTAGATGTATCGTGACTGCTTCAGTCAGAAATTATTCAGCTGTTCGCTCTCAATTACGGTCCCTAAGTGCATTTGAGAATCTGTGCGTCTTGCTCTAACTACTGTGATTTCCTATGCTGACTTGAATTATCTGAAATGTGGACTATCACTTAAAAGTACTTCTTCTATATTTATACTCATTGCTCAATGCCGCTTCATAGTAGGCAGCATGCGTTCACACCAAACGAGCAGCTTTAAGGACAGATGTCCTTTACTACTATTTAGTGTGGTTGCAAAGTATCGGCAAAAGCACTCGGAAACGATAACAATCTACGAGTTATGTTGTTCATTTCGGAGTTGCGTTTAGCCTCGTGAGAGCGCGCTTATTTAGCACTTCTTTGTTGTTGGAAAAGAGAGCGGTATAAGCTCGTATACTGTCGATGTGTTGACGTCGTGACGAGTCGCTGCCGCAGAGGGCTGATGTATGTATATACTGTAGGTAAGAACTTGCCGGACTTTGGGTTACACCAATGAAAGCTGCACTGCAGCTTGAATGTTGCGCTTTTTCAATGACCACTCAGCCTATAAATTTCTTGTGGAAAAAATCACGTAGTTTCGATTTAGAAAGTTTTTTCGAAGCTGCTGCGCTGCCACTTTGATTAGACTATCAAGATCGTTCTGAGAAAGAATTATGTTGCAAACCATTATGGTTGATGGAAGTCAGTTTTGCAAGAAAATCCCATAATTGATGATCTTCGATAATTTCGATATCCATTTGGACTGGATAGTAAGAATATCGTATAAAAGATATAAGTTCATTCCATTTAATGATAGGTTGATCTTAGAGTTTCATCCAATGTATCTGGAAATCGTTCGAATGATATGGAAAAACTATCCATCCCTAATGAATTATTGGGATCGACGAAAGCCACAAAATGAAAATATTCGAAGACTCGAAGAGGCATTCATAAAATTCATGAATCAGACTAGAGTCTGGAAATGAATCTAGCTATATTTTCCATGCTATTTTAATGAACTGAAAATACTTATTGACCTCAATAATCGCATATACTATCAATAAAAGAATCTTATTTGAGTGGACGCCATTTAGTGAGTTTGGCTCGTAACTTTTAACTCGAATAAGCCAAGCCAAAGTGGGGATTAATTTCCCATTTTATGTACATATGATGAAAGTATACATGATGAGGTGATATCGCTCACTTACTTCAATACTGGCATAACTCAAAATAATCCATTTTGAGAAAAACGCGTTTAAAGTTCTCAATGGGTTTATTCAGAAAAAAATGATTCTTTTAGTTTCGAGTTAATCTAGTAAAATATTATAAATTTAAAATGCTTATTAATATAACTTGAAAATATGATGTTTTAACTAAAAGCCGAAGTATGTATGCGCCATATCGACAGCAGGACAACTGAGATATGACGCTCTTGCAATAACATGAAAATGAACCTGTAAAATTCTATTTCGACATATTTTGATCTCACGTGAAAAGTATAAAAGATATCAATATGAAATTTTACAAAAAATAGTTCACAATACAGCGTATATTTCTGCATCATCAAGTCAAAAATCTTATTCTTTTGAGATATGCCAGTCTTGAAGTAAGTGAGCGATATGATGAAAGTATACTCGATCTACACTGAAAGACCCTTTCTGATAAATCGTAGTAATTGTAGTAAGCCAGCTGGTTTTAACAGGCTGCTTGATTGGCTATCACCCTACAGCAGCTTATTTTGGCGTTGCGTGTGTGTGTTTAGCCACGCGAGAGCACGCTCATTTGCACTTGTTTGTTATTGCAAACGAGAGCAGTATGATGTCGTATCCTTACGGTGCGTCGACGTCGCTGCCGCAAGATGTGAACGTGACGGACTCTGCTTTAGAATCGATGCTTTTTATTTACACTGAACTTCAGACACTACATTGGCGTAGCGCCTCTAAATTTTGAGCGTTTTAAGGGATAAGGCCTGAATCCAGAACACATAAGTTTTTATTTCGGCACAATACTTCATTCAAATAAGAATGCTTTGATTTTTGATTGCTTTTTATGTCATCTGGAATCAGACCTATAGAGCCCTAATAACACAGTGCTACAGTGCGAAATAACCTGGGTATTGGCATAGCGTACGCTGTAGAACAGGTCGCGTATAGCACTTCCTCATACTTGGTTTTTCTCGGGGACCCCCAAAGTCTGAAGTTATGGCCCAAAAACCGTTGTTTGATCTTTTTGCTCACTTAAATTGAAATAACTCGCGAATGGACCATCTGATTTTATATAACTTTGTATATTCTGATAGCGACGAGAAGAGCCAAATATATTATATTCATAGGTTATAGTGATTTTCCGCGATGGCTGAGAAATGCGGGTTACAGATCTGGTATTTTCAACATTTTTTTCGAAATTTGTACTTTGACCACCACTGGTTTCACTTTTTAATCTATGCGATTTTTCCTTAAGGCTTATTATAAAAGCCCATTTAATTCTGCGTTGAAAATTGGATCTCCCGATTAATTTGGTTATGGCGGAGTTATTTGCGGATATGTGAGCACACCTCGAAAATCTAGTATTCGTTTTAAGTGTGTTTACAGAAAATCGATTGACTTAACATTATAGCCCCTAAAAGTATAGTTTGCTAAAGTTTAGTGGGAAATTTAAATTCAATTTTTCATATAATCACATAAATGTTTGCATATTTGTATGACAATTTTGGACCTATATTATTCCTGTTCGAGTGCTGTTACCCTATGGGGCCAGGATAAACTCCAGTCGAATTAACAATTAATGCATCTTCACTACAGCTGTACCATTAATGTACTCCATATTCAGAGTATATTAAGTTTTTTCCAAATGGAACAGGAAGCATCACCTACCCTTCAAGGAATATGTTTTCTTTATCAGCATCAACCGTCGAGTCGATATAGCCAAATCCGCCTGCCTGTCTGTCCGTATGATCAAACAGATCTCAAAGATGGTAAGATATAGAGATTTGGCATATGTGGGACATAAACCTCTTATACTTGCAGGCAGATCAAGGTTATTTTGAAAATTTTGCCACGAACCCTCATATCTTTACCTTCTTGTCATCTACATACATACATAGCACTGCATATGGACTCATTGGTAAGGATCGGCAGCAAAATACATCCTGAGCATGCACTTCCGCAGGTACAGAGTTTTTTATTGTCAGGCTCCTCCGAGTTTCTTACTTGTTTATTATTCAGCGCATGTTCCAAGCATTTGATTTTAAATTCCGGTTATCATAGCTAAATCGTTTAATGGCTTGTGCCCGCTTGAGCGTTGGGCTGAATGTGCTTTTAGAAGATCTATTTTTAATTCGTATACCCTATACCAAAGATTCTACAAATTAGCGGTATGTACTCCACATACGCAGTGGACGGATATAAATGCATTAATTAATAATTTGACTGCAGGTTATTCTGACCATATAGGGTAACAGCAACGAACAAATATGAAAACATTTGTGTGATTGTGTAATAACATGAAAAACTATATTTAAATTTCCCACTAAACTTTAGCAAACTATACTTTTAGGGGCAATAATGTTAAGTCAATCGATTTTCTGTAAACACACTTAAAGCGAATACTAGATTTTCGAGGTGTGCTCACATATCCGCGAATAACTTCGCCATTAGGTAACCAAATTTATCAGGAGTACCAATGTTCAAGGCAGAATTAACTGGGCTTTTATAATAAACCTTAAGGAAAAATCGCATAGAGTAAAATAGTGAAACCAGTGGTGGTCAAAGTACAAATTTCGAAAAAAATGTTGAAAATTCCAGATCTGTAACCCGCATTTCTCGGCCATCGCGGTAAATCACTATAACCTATGAATATAATATATTAGACTCTTCTCGTCGCTATCAGAATATACAAAGTTATATAAAATCAGATGGTCCATTCGCGAGTTATTTCAATTTAAGTGAGCAAAAAGATCAAATAACGGTTTTTGGGCCATAACTTCAGATTTTGGGGGTCCCCGAGGAAAACCAAGTATGAAGAAGTGCTATACGCGACCTGCTCTACAGCGTACGCTATGCTAATACCCAGGTTATTACAATTTTTGGAAATTTGTAGCACTGTGTAATCATTGTTCGGATACTTTATAGTGCCAGTAGGAAATGACAGTGGACATATTCCCAAATGTACCCAGAGATTGTAAGTGAGAGCTAATAGCTGACTAGTTTAAAATTTCTGACAGAAGCGATGTCGTGAGCATTCGTTTCAGTTACACAGTAAAAAATAAATTATATGATCTTGGGTTCCATATTATTTTTTTTTCATATCAATAAAAAGCCGATATGACAAACTTGAAATTGACCAGTTCGAAAATATCAAAGTAAACTTTTCGTCCATATCAAAATGATATTTTTAAGATCGAGTTGATATTTTAGAATTTCATTATAACATAAAAAAAAAAATTTGAAATGTCAGGTAGTAAATCAAATAATACTACAAGTAGTAGTAGTAGAAATTTATTTTGGTTCATTATAGGGATGGCGATTTGCGGTTAGACTAAAGCCGTTTTGCTTCTTTTATAATCACATATTTTCTTTTACTCTATTTTTAAATACTACTACAATGCTATCTATTTTTAAGTACTATTAATTATTGGTTTATAGAAACAGAAATAAAACGAATTTATAATTTCTTGACAGTCAAGGCGCACTGGGGACCACTTGCACGTCACCAATTGGCATGGCATATTACCGCACTGCGCTATCGGGCATGCGTGTGGACACATGGCTGAGAGCCTACTTATACATTGCTTTAGGTTGCTTGAAGTTTAGATTTGCAACACTATCTGTCTCTTTCTTTTCGCATTTTCTATACCTATTATGAAATTTTTAAAAACTAAAAAATAACCTTCTAATCTTTAATAATATTAAATAATATTTTATTGATATTTGTCAAAATGTCAAATTAACCAGCCCATATCAAAATGATATGGATCTTATTTTTTTCTATGTAGGTATCCTAGTCTGTGGTAGAGCGCAAAATTCATAAATTGGCGATCGTGAGTTCGACCCCTGAAGCTGACATTTAAAATTTTAATATTTCAGTTATAGTTTCGATTGTATGTAGAAGGACCCTTTCTCTTCTAAGCTTCTAAGCTCATTAACATTTCCCACTTTACGGGGCCCAAATCGTATAAGGTTTTGTTCTGGCTAGTTTTTGATTGACTGACTATCTGCAATGCACAGTCCGTTTGGACTGTCAACGCTGGATAGCTGTAATTTTTACAACGCTTTTGTTTTGTGACAAATCCAAAGACAAATTTTACCCTTGTTTCCCGTTCGCCATGCGAAATCGTGCTGCTTGAGTTTTACACATTTCTTTACCTGAGTATGACTATGATGCCGTCGAATACATTGAAGCCATTCGCTATATACCGGAACGGACCCTCGGCTATCACTTTGAGCACCATTTCCACTGCGAAAATACCGGAAAATACCACATTGCTCGTTTCCACAATGGCTGTGAGCTCTTCGGGCTGCTTGTGATACTCGATGCCCATCGAAAGCGTATTGATTAATATGGCCAGTAGTATGCCCTGCTGGAAGTACTTGTGCTCCACCAGTCGTCGTATGTATCGCCTGATCCAACTGCATATGCGCGACATGCAACGGTAGGCGGCTATCAGGCAGCGCATTGTCGGCGAGCGCTGACGCTGCCGATCATCCAGCGGGGACAGAGCATTCTGATATAGATCATAGCAGCAGGCATAGTCCTCCATATAGTTGCCAGTGGGGGCATGATGACTCTGGGAGTGATCATGGCCATGCCCGCGCGACCGATGATGGCCATTGTTATTCCGATTCTGGCTGGTGTTATTGTTGTTGTGGTGCTGGTGGTGCTGCTGCTGGTGGTGGTGATGCTGATGCTGGTCCTTGCGGCGATGGGAAGTGTTCGTTAGATCACCGCCGCCTGCCGAAACTGCGGGCACAGCGACACAGGGCAGCTCCTCAGCTGTGGCTGCTGTTGCGGCCGCTGTGCTCGCCTTCACCTCAACCTGCTGCTTCAAGGCTTCAGCTGTGTGCGGATCACAGCGAGCCAGAGAGGAGTAAAACGACTCAAGCGTGCTTTGACCCGTCGGCAAGGCCGCTGAAAAGGCCACAGAGAATGCTAAAAGCTCTTGACAAGTCATCGCGTCGTGTATACCCAGCTCAGAGCAATCTGCATAGGGATTGGCAATGGTGCCGATGGTCTGCGGTAGATTCACCTAAAAATAAAACACAAAGAAGTAGCCGAGTAGTGAGAATTTTTAATGAAATGGGGGAAACACATAAGCACAACATTATGGACTCATTTTTGACATTTTTTTGTGTCATTTATTATTAACTTTTGACGCAAAATTCAATGCAACTCATGGAGAAACATAGCCTACAACTCAAAATATCAATCGCGATTACGACGCGGGCACGGAGAGGGCTTCGGGAAAGCCCGCACTGCCTAGGTTGCATATCTTTTGTAGGTAGGGATAGTGACCCTTCCGATGGAACTCAACACACCTGTCAGCATGCAATTGAGACCTAGACTCTTCTGAGAGGATAAAGGTTCCAGGGCTGGATGAAATTTCGTTTTGATCGCGGAGCCGAGTCTATATAGCGGGGTCCGTCTATCTATCCGTCCCAGATCTCAGAGAGTAGCAGAACTAGAGCAACCAAATAAAAATGTAGACTTCTATTGTCTGCACACAGATCAAGTTTGTGTCAATTGTTTGCTCCTCCCGCCACTCACAATAAATAATGTTGAATAACTCGAACAATTTTGAAGACATCGATCTCAAATTTAAAACTCACATTTATATACCCTAATATCTATAGTCTCTGAAATACAAATTCCAAAGATTTGTGAGATGGTTTTTAGGGGGCCTAACTGTAGGGCCATCAGACGGGTCGCAGGTTGCGGATGGCGATCGGCCGTTTACCCCACAAATAAGCAATCCCGGATAACCAGCAGGTGTCACGCTGCAGTGCACCGACGAGGCGCTTGTGATGCCGCCTGCTATAAGAGTAGCTCATACACACCCAATTCCTACACAATTCCTTTCCTTTCCCTTTCCCAACCTACACATCTCTCACAGGGCCGGAATAAGGTGTCATCTGAAACTTGCCGAGAGTTAGCTTAGCTGGAGGCCCGGGTAACAAATAGTCAAGTCTCTCTCAGGCAAGTGACGACCTCCTGTTTTAAGTAGTCTTCCCACTGGTGGGCCTAAGAAATGGACCTTCAAGCATGAAGAAAATAAAAGCATTTAAATTTAAGCAGCATATCCTTATAACCGCTGTCGCGAGATAGTTTAAGGAGAGGCAGATGGACCGGGAGCGTCCAGGCCTCGTTATAGATGAGAATGCACAGCAGTGCGCAAAATCCTACCGCGGGGTCCTTAACCAGCTCCTGCGAAAAGGGACCATTCCTCCAGCGGGAACAACGTTCCAAGAAGGAATCCTTGCCTCCAAGAGGATAAGCAATATCAGTAACCAAGAACTTACGAAAACCCGACCCGAAGAAAAAAACTATACTAATACGTATTCCGAGGCGGGATCGAACCCACGACCTCCCGCACAGCAGGCGAGTCACTAACCGCTAAGCCACACACCGGCCATCGGAATTTATTTTAATAGTCTCTGAAATCTTCATATTGATCGGATAATAAAGAGCGAAGTTTGAAAAACGTTGCATACTTTTCGCTCTGTTTGTTAACATAATGTTAATATGAACATTTTAATGTTATTGCTCTGTTGCTGATTAAAAGGACTGGCTGTTAAACATTATTCTCTTTGAGTCACGGGTAACTCGATTTTGAGTTAGGCCGACTACTCACTCGTCAAGCTGATCAAGAATATCCATAATAGCAGAGATCATTAACCCATTCATAGCCATTGTACCCAAGCGAGTACAGAAAATTAAGCGTTTTAAAACGTCCGTTACGCTAAACTGATAAGGATTTTTGAAAAGTTCTGTGCGCCATTTTAGAAGACACACTTTGCTCAACAAACAAACGTTGATAGAACAGCGGAATCGAAAACCCATGGTAATAATTTTTTTACAGATCTCGCTGTGCATAAAAATGGCATTTTAAAGCATAGGGACATCAATTCTATGGCAAACGGTTTAAAAGAATTCGAGTACTTTGGAGTTTCATCAAAAAGTACCAATTTGGACTTGCATTGATTCCACCAGATCTATATGGGCTTACGCATGAGGAGGAAAGCAACGTCAACGAGCTCTATTCCAACAATATGCTCGAAGACGTTCCGGTGAAATGGAAGTATTTTATAGTAGCGATAATGAAGATGACATGCCACTTGATGAAGAGCGCCCAAATGCCAGCAACCAGTTCTTTAATGCATAGTAAAATGGAAATGATATCGAAATTAATGGCAAAGTCCACAGTCGAAGACTTCGAAACATTATTGGACGAGTGTGTTGGCTTTGATTATTGACCACACTCGTATATATGCTTTACAGGCTATTTTCACCGCTACGATAAATTTTCTTATGGTCAATGCATGAAAAACAATTGTACTATGCCATTACTGGAGTATAATCGTAATATTGTCCGTCATTACCTTCGAAATTACATGCAAACATTATCATTACATAAGAGATCAACTGGGTCCAGTGTTCGAACTACTCCAGGAAATCATTTTCCAAAAAGAATTATAAACCAATTGCGCTTTCGTCAATGCCATAATCGAATAAGGTGAACAATGCGACGTAGAACTGTGCGTAGAAATAGAGTGCTTACAACTTTTTCGTACATCAAAAAATGAGTACAAATAAGATTATACATTGTGCCATTGTACCCGCTTGAGTACAGCTCCAAAAACCAACTTAACAACATTTTTTTTGTACTTTCGCGAATTTTTTATTTTAGTTATGTTATTTACGTTAGAAAAACGAATGGAATAAAAAAAACTTGGATTAAAATGGTCTTGGCTCCTAATGGGTTAAGAGTGCCAGCTTTCTTGACTACAAATACACTCTCTGAATAGGCACACTCGATGTGATATTTTTTGTGACTGAGTGTTTGTGTGCTCGTCTGTCAAAGTGGTTGATTCTGCTATACCCTGCGCCGCATGCACACTACTAATACATGGGTGTGTATAACATTTATTTTTCTCTCCAGACAACAGACGTTTTACTTGCAATGCAGTGTTGACCGATTCACACAACCATAACATCAACTCGCGTTTGCATAAGAACACGATTGACTTCGGCTTATATGAGCTGTGGAAGGCCACCTCAGCGTTAAATTGTTATTGTTATCCGAAGAGAGCAGAGAGACAAATGGGAGAGCGACAAATGCAAAGAGCGTTGCTAAAAAATGTTTGGTCAATGTTTGAGTATAAGAAATGAGCCACACGAGTGGCAGCGGTTATTATGGGCACTGCATACGCAAAGCAGAAGAGAGGACTAAAGACTGTATACATCTTTAGCAGTGGTTGAGACACTCGAGTGTGAAAAATTTTAAAAGCAGTGTCAAAAACCATATCCGATTTTATTATTACCAATCCGATATCTTAGACCCGGCATTTTGTATAGCTTCTTTGGTAGTTTTTATAACATTGGATCATAGTTTGGAAATGCATATACCTTATATTTGCATACATGCCACACACACAAGCTATGAATGCAGTTTTTACTTAACATTTCAAGTATGTTTGGTTTTTGGTGCACTTAAATTGAGTTTTAATAATTCTAAAAATTTATATTTAAATGCGCATTCCTAATTAATTACGAAATAAACTTTCACTGGCTTTAACAGATGTCTTTTAACCTAAGTTATGTTGGTATTTGTTTTTGACCAAATTGATTTTTGATTTATTTAACTTTTAATTACAATTAGATAATTTTCTTTTCATTTATGAATTCAAGTTTTTCTTTCAAGAATGTCGGGGCTGTTATAAAACTTTTTATGTATTAAAATTAAGATTATTTTGTACTTATTGTAAGTATGCAAGTTTTTGTTTCAAAAGTGGAATTAGAATTGGATCTAGACCAATTTGACATTGCTTTTTGAAAAAGACTTGTGGTCCAAATCGCAAATCATTTGCTGCGAATTTGGGACACTGGCTTAAAGTGTAACCCGAATGAAAATATCGTACTTACCCTGCAATTGACATTGTTTACACTTGACTTATGTACAAAATATTTACTTGATTTAACGAAACTCTATCAAAAGATCTTAAAAAATTAATATCATTGAGCTTTAGGAGAACGCACATGCAAAGTATTCACTTTGGGTCTGATCCACTCACCTGCCAAATGCTGCCATCGCCGGCCTGGGTCATTTTCTCAGTGGAGAAAATGTTGCTCTTCTCTGCGGCAGCCACATTGATGCTAGTGCTGCAATTGTTGTTTGCGGCAGAAGTTGGGGCGGTTGTGGTGACTGGTGCTCCAGTTGTGGTGGCTGCCGAGCCACCGGGTTCATTACTCAGGGCAGGCGGTGTATGAAGCAAAACATATTCGTTGAACATGACCGATGGGCGGCGACTGGCCGATGTGGGTGGACTAAGAAAGCCAGAGGTGCAGGGATGGCTCTGTTATTTGTGAGTGGCGGGGGTGGGGAGTGAAAAAGTGAGGACAAATTAGTTGCAGTCCAAGGAAACAGGAAAGATACACAGCTAGGGGGTGCGACTAGTGGAAGGGGCGCCAAAGATTTTCTAAAGAGCAACTTGGCTTTCATTAGAGAAAACTCTTTAGAAGACCTTGGCCATCAACTCTACGATCCGTTAAAAAACACTTTAAATGAACAAAAAAAATTTTATTAATAATTATAGTTATAAATATAATAATTTATTTTTATAAATTTATTTTTATATTTTTATTTATTTTTTTAGGATGATTTATTAGGTTGAGTATAAAGGTTTTTGTGGGGAATATAATGATAGTATATGATAAAGTATAATTTAAAAAAAAGAAATATAAAATATGATGGAGGTTTTATTGGGTTTATTTATAGGATAATTTATATATATAAATGGAAATAGTTGGTTTAAAGTTATTGTTTGTATAGTTGTTACGTGAGTTGGTTGAATGAGTGGTATTGGGTGGTAAATAAATTAATAATGTTGATTTTTTAATGGTTTTTGTTTGAGAATTTATTAAAAAATATTATATTTATGGCATTTCCACAGAAAGGTCCACCGAGATTGAAAAAAATTGTTTTTTTATACCCTTGGAGAGGGTATATTAAAATTGTCCGGATGTTTGTAACGCACAGAAGGAAACATCTCCGACCACATAAAGTATATATATTCTTGATCAGCATGACGAGCTGAGTTGATATAGCCATGTCCGTCTGTCCGTCTGTCCGTCCGTCTGTCCGTCTGTCCGTCTGTTTCTATGCTATCTCCTCCGTCAGTTTTAAAGCTATCTGAACCAAACTTTGCACGAAGTCTTTTGGTATAAATACGCTGCACATTTGTCGGAACCGGCCGGATCGGATGACTATAGCATATAGCTGCCATAGGAACGATCGGTTGAAAAAGTAGTTTTAGTGAGAAAAACTTTTTTGTTTTCAATGCTATCGCTCCCAACCCCCGTATTTATAAGTTTTCTATGATTTCACATAATTTCAGCGAGATTTATCAAAATCGGACAACTATATAGTATAGCTGCCATACAAAAGATAGGTCTGAAAAAAGTCTTAGTGAGAAAAACTTTTTTGTTTTCAATGCTATCGCTCCCAACCCCCGATTTATAAGTTTTCTATGATTTCACATGATTTCACCGAGATTTATCAAAAATAGCTGCCATACAAAAGATAGGTCTGAAAAAAAAGTCTTAGTAAGAAAAACTTTTTTGTTTTCAATGCTATCGCTCCCACTTTGTACAGATCTATATTATATACTACCACACAATTTTGTCAAGTTTGATTTAAATCGGATGACTATAGCATATAGCGCCATAGGAACGATCGGTCCAAATGTAGTTCTAGTGAGAAAACTTTTTTGATGAATATATCGTATTGCCTATAAAAAACTGGCAGCATATATCATGCTCCAAGGGTATATAAACTTCGGTACAGCCGAAGTTAGCTTCCCTCTATTTTTTAAAATGATTTTTTCTTAACATAACATTGAAAATAAAATCCAGATAAATCTTAAAATGTAAGTACAGCTTTTATGATTCTTTACTATAAAAAAATTAGACTGAATAATGAAGAAATGTCCATTTCACTGTTAGCTTTTTTTAAGATGTCGCGTGATAAATGTCGCGTTCTTCATAATATTAAAGCTTATAAAAACAAAACTAATGTAAATAATTGCGTATGATTGCACTCAATAAAAAGCTGCATTATTCCCCTTTATTTAAAAGTTAACTGCTTCAAAATATTTATTTAACTTTCGCAGATTTATGAATTTTTTTTAGATGCAGTCGAAAACGACTTCCATTTTTGTCGCGGGATAAATCCCATGATTTTTTAAAGTATATTTTTATCGTCAAATCGATTGAACCTCCCTTTGCACTAAATATACTGCTATCAAAATTCTACCAAAAATAGAAACAAAATCAAAAAATTCGTTTTGTCTTCTATATTTTTCTGCATTTTAAAAGCGTACGATTGTCGCGTTCGCGACTTGGAATCTGAGCATAACCGTAACCGTAACCGAAACCCGCAAATACCGTAGAATTAAATAAATAACCGTAACCAGTACCGTAACCATATCCCACAACGTAATATAACTGTAACGAAAAAGCGATCGGCCAAAACAGTAACCGTAACCCACCGTTTTACGATAATTGTGGATATCTATGTACAGTCCGTGGAAGAGGGGGATTTACTCTTTAGGAATTTAGGTGTGCAATCTCAACATTTGAACCAATTTGAATGTGTTATCCACCCACCAATTGTGATAACACCTCCCCTGAACAACCACCCACCCGTCCCTTCGGTATTATGTACATATTTACATATGGAAAAGAAATGAAAATGTTCAAATAATTAATTGACATTGCTACAGAAACAATGCAGCAAACTTCAAACGGTGTAGATTTATCAATTGGACACTTTTTTTGTTGTTGTAAACATTTATCAATTATGGTCCTTGTGGACAAATATATATAGATTTTATAACCAGGTGTTTGTTTTAATTAATGTGTTTTGTTGTAGCTAGTTTTAAATTTATTTTAATGGCATTTTTTGCTAAATGCCCTTGCAGAGGAATGAACTTGAATTAGTGATCGGCATTCTGCAAACCAAATCGGTGCACACGATGTGATAATTTTCTAGTAAACGAAAACAATGCTGTTCACCCAAACAAATTTCAAGCACTTCAGAAAATAACTGATTGAAACAAATAGTAATTAGAGAAGAATAAAATATATAGTTAACAATTTCATTTTCCAGACAATTTCAAAAACAAGTCGATCAAGCCCGACTGTAATATACTCTGTATTTGGGAAAGCGCTCATAACTTGACTATCTTTTATACGGTCGTAAATAAATAAAACTGATTACTAAACATGTCCTTAAGGTTGGAATCATCTATCTACGAAACTGTGAGAGATCTAAAATTTTTTCTAAATTGCAAGGGAAAGCCTGCAAGTAAAAGTAGTATTCGATTCATACAATTTAAACCTCTAGCTGTTACCATCTGTAGGATTTGTACGCGGACGGACAGACAGTCAGAAGGCCATAGCTGAATCGACTCGGCTGTGGATGCTGATCAAGAATATATATACTTTATGGGGTTGGAGATGCTTCCTTCTGGCTGTTTCAATTCTCAAAAATTCAGCAAATGTAAACAAGCTCATTGGAAACGCAATATAAAAAACGTAATTGTGCAATCGGTTAAGGTACTTTCAGAAGGAGTTAAACCTTTATTCTTGAATATCTTTAAAAGTGCACGGTAGATTTTTACTAAAATCGTTTTTTATAATAGTAGGGGAAAGTCTCCGGTTGTGGGGTTGTGGACACCCCAGTCTATTTTTTGACAGGTAACAGATGCCGCCAAACTGAGTAATGTCAAACTTGTAATTTGACAGTACACAAAATCTGAGCCAATACCGAAGTGTAAAAACGCATTTGGTTTTTCGCCGTGGGGCGAAAAAAAAAAATCGTGAACATTTTTTTCGAGTTTCTAATTTTTTCAATTTCCACATTGCGTTAAATCGAAGCAAAAGATTGAAAAGTGGTGAGTATTATATATATACTTTGTTATTTACTGTATTAAGTGTACTTTGTGGTGTGATATCAAGTTTCAGTGAAATGTTTGTGTCGTGTAAATTTGCTAAACAAAATAAAAATGGCTACCATTTCCAAGAATGGACACACTTTTGCACCGGTTGTGGACATCCTTGTTTTTTTGTGTTTAAAGCGTGTGTATTGGACATAAAACTGTCAAATATCGTTGTTTATGTTAGTGTAAACATATTTGAACAGCATTTTTGTGCATTTTTAGCCATGTCACAAAAAAATTTATTTTAATGGACTGGTAGATGCCATTAAGCAATGCCTCATCGATAGGAAGGCCGTCAAAGCTATAGCCAAGGAATATGGGCTTCCTTGACCCACTTTAGTCCGGCAATTGGAGAAAGTCAGAGCAAATTTTGCAGATGTTTCGTTCGTTGTTGATTCGGTTTTGTTGGAATTCGTTCGTGTGCAGGACACTCGACTTGGCACTGACACCAACAACATTCAAGTCCGCTTTTCGAAAGCCCGGTATTGTTCCGTTTGTCACTGACGCTTTCTCCGAAGCTGACTTCATTGAGGCTGTCGAACGAAATGCAGCAGTAGTCGCCACAGAAGCTGATCATGATGAAGTCGATCAGCGTCGTATCATCGTTTTCGCCGATCCCAATATTGGGCGAGAAGAAAAGGTGTTAACCTCCCCCGAACCATCCACTTCACGAGCGTCTTCGGCTAGCCTTATAACTGTTGAATGGAATTGGGCCGGTGCAAGGAACTTCTCCGAAATAAGCAATGCAAACCGCTGTGCTAATCTCGGAAGGTGTCGAGGTTTTGCGCGAGAAGGCAAAAAAATCAGCTGAGCGAGCAGCCAAGTGTGATTCTGTGTCGCAGAAGAAGGCGTCTTCGTCATCAGTTTTTGTTTGGCGCTCCTGCCAAAAAAACTGACCGCTGCAAATTCGATCCATTGTGATGTCCGCGATCGTCCTGTGCATTTGAAGTGCGCGGCCAGCTATTTCACATGCAAAAATTGCATTTCGAATAATTTTTTCGTTTTTTGTCACTGTAGGCCATATTTTTTGATTTTTTCGCCATTAAAGGCCATTATTTTTTGTTCTTTTTGCCACTGAAGGCTTCTTAAATAAATAAACGTTCTTTTTTCATCAATTCATGGCCATTTTACTTCACATTTTTCCATTTCTAGCGATTTAACAAAGGTGTCCACAACCGGGTACAAAAAAAATTTTGGCCAAAAATCATCACTTCATAAACATACTATGTTTTTTTCCATTTGCCTAAAACAATGGGTTACTCAGGGAGGAAATTTAGCTAGAGTCTCTACTTTACAATAATGTTCATATCACCGCATAATGTTTTTTTTGATCTTTATCATTTCTTTGGCAAATCGATACATATTCCTAATGACTAACTATCTCTAGAAGGTACAAATTATCTATCTACAAAACTGTGGAAGATAAGACGTTTTTTCAACATTGCTGGGGCGGGAGGGGGCGTGGCAAAAATTGAAAATATACTTGATCTGCCTGCAAGTATATGAATATTTGTCCCATACATATGTCGTAAACCTCTATCTCTTACCATCTCTGAGATCTGTTTGTTCATACGGACGGACAGACGGACAGACAGATGGACAGACAGACGGACAGACGGACAGACGGACATGGCTATATAGACTCGGCTGTTGATGCTGATCAAGAATATATATACTCTTTATAGGGTCGGAAATGATTCCTTCTCCTGTTACATACTTTGCACAAACTTAATATACACTCTATGTACCTTCGGTACAGAGCATAAAAACGCAGCGTGTCCACAACCGGAGACTTTCCCCCTCATAGATAAAAATGGAACTCGACAAATCAAAAACCGCGATATGGAGTAGCAAGGCATAAACCAGATCTAAAAATAGGCAGTTTGCGCTTTAGTTTTTCCAACAAAGCCTTGGTTCGCGGTCTTTAGGCATTTTTAGCAGCGATTGCCCAGAAACATGGCTGCAAACCGCTCCGGAACCGAACCCCTAAACCGTTTCGGCTCGGGTTTTTTAAGGTTTCAGACCATGAACCGAAACTTTAATATTTT
Source organism: Lordiphosa stackelbergi (assembly GCA_018904235.1). NCBI lineage: Eukaryota > Metazoa > Arthropoda > Insecta > Diptera > Drosophilidae > Lordiphosa > Lordiphosa stackelbergi. The sequence continues at coordinate 32,471 of JAEIFU010001289.1, forward strand.
TGACTCCTCGAACCTGAACCCGAACCTTTTTTGAAAAATTAGGTAGTTTGTCCAACGAAACACAGGGAAATATTGAAAATATCCAAAGATTTTATTATAAATGATTGCGTTTTGAACTAAGCTTGAATGACTTTTTATTGCGAAGAAGAAAGCAATAAAGTAATATCAAATATGTTACAGATTGATTTGAAAATTGTCCAAGATCATCGGCAAAGGTTTTCAAATTTTGAAATGGTAAATAAAACGAGGACCTAAAAAAATTGCCTTGCTGTTCCAACAACTCAGGTATCAGTTGAACGATTCCTTCCAATACTTAAGTTCAATCTTTCTAAGTGCTATAATAGATGAACAGCTTCTAGAAGATATAATGCCTATTAAATTAAACTAAGATGTTCTCAAGAGTATTTAATGTCAGTTGATGAATTTGATAATTAAAATTACTTTATTTAGCCTATTTCTTTAGCTCATACATATGGATGAGAAGGGCAGCTTAACGAAACCGTTAAAAAGCAAATATAAGGACAGAGCTGATAATCTCGCGTTGTGAATATTTTAATTCAATAAAACAACACCATATTTTAATGAACTTAATATACTCAAAAGACATTTATTTTGTTTTCTGAGTGCTTGCATCAGTTTTTTTACCTAATCCTAAGCTGACTATTGCTAACTAATCGAAAATGATGAAAGCAGTTAAATTAGCGTACAACCGATTCAGGATCGGGTAAGAAAAGGTCTCGAACAAAGTATTCGTTGTTATTTCGTTCTATACCGAGCCCATTTGGAATTATTTATTTCCCAACTAATTCAATTCCCCTCCCCTGCAAGTGCACATTTTGCATAGGTCTGCCGAAAGTTTATTGTCTCTTTAAATAGACTTCATTTGGATTTTTATATAGGAATGTATAGTATGTAAATATTTTCGCATGTTTTTCCAGTACCTTGCCCAAATTTCCCAACTGCAGCTACAGGAGTTGATCATTTCGTTTGTTTTGATAATATGGGAGAACATTTTATGTGATTAGCAAAAAAACATTATTTTGGTTTGGATTTGGTTGTTGTCGTCTGTTTGTGGGCTTTTTGGAATTGCTTTACTGTACTTCGAATTGATTCGGTGCTTAGTTTAGCTTGTGGACAGTTTCTTGTGGGATTGGATCAGTTTGGTTAGAGGACTACATTCAATACTCACAATCAGCTGCTCCGAGTCAATGACCTGTTGGGGGAACTTCAGCAGAATGGTCTTCTGTTCGGCGGCACTGCCCTCGGGCTTCAGTTGATGGGCCGAGGATTTCTTGAGGGATGAGCCGCGTGGTCCCATGGCAGATGCCTCGCCCAGCGATTGCTCGGTGTTGTCCGATGAGGAGTGCTGCTGCTGTTGGTGGGCCGGTGCCATGGTCACACTGGCAGCACTGCCGTTGATTCCATTGACCAGGGCCACTGTGGTGTTGTTCGGATTGCCATTACCGCTGTTCCCATTGTTGTTATTGTTGTTGTTGTTGTTCGAGTTCAGCGGCACCATAACGGTAATCATCTGATCCTGTATGTTGGACGGCTTGCGATTACGGTACTTGGGGCACTTGGGATGATGGCACTTGATGCGGGATGGTGAGAAGGTCAGATTGTCGGCATTGGGCAGTAGTCCCTCCTTGCGCTGCTGTCGCTGATACCTGCAGCGTTGATGTGGGTCGAGGGGAGGAGGCGGCGGCGGGAGCAGAACAACAATTTGATTAGTGGGAATTCTCGCCGACAGGTTGAGCACTTCACACACACACATATTGTCTGTACACAAAACATCGTGTTCTCTGTGCGGGACAATTGGGGTCGGTTGCTGGTTGATGTTCGAGTGTTCGAGTGTGTGTGCTTAACAATTAGACAACAATTACATAATTCAATCAACTGAACAACGCAAATTACCAAGAAGGAACGTCAACAATACAAAAACCCTGCAAATGATTCAAATTAACATAATTCATTGTGAACCCGGTTATCTGTATCGCATTTGCATCATTCATTGTGTTGGTGCTGTCGCCTCTACACTAAAACGTCTTTACTCTAACTATGAACGGGGGAATGTGCGTACAAGCTGTATAAGTTTTGGGGGAGAGTGGGAATATTGGCACTTCAATGGGTCCCATATAAAATCTTAAGCAAAATGACTATTTTGAATAGTTCTCGCACTAAAATATGTCTAATTTGTAGAGATGCTTGCAGCCTTGTTTACTAGAGATACTTCCTTCTACTTTAGAAAACTTAAACATATAAGTGACCTGTTTTTGATTTTAGTCAAAGTTTTTGCTTATTTCCAAGCGCAGGCTTAGGGAATTGTCAATTTAAATTCAATAGAAACGACACAATTCAACAGAGATAGCTCCCAACATTTATTGGAATAGCAATGGTATGTCTGGACAGGCTATTTTGGAATTGTCCCCAATTCACTCATCAGCAGACTTGTTGCTTTTCACACTTCAACCACTTGTAAATTTCGCTATTGGGCGAATAAAGACCCGAGAATTTCACTTAACTGAAAATCGAGCCCTGAATTTTTGTTATGAAATTTCAGCCTGAAATGGGTTGAAGGTGTTCCCAATTTATGTTGAAACTGCTTTTAAATCTTTGCTTCAAAAGGTGTTAAAAAATGAGCAAAAACAATTTTTTTAATTCTATTGCAGACAATCCGAATCTGTGAAGCGGTATTTGAGAAAACCCAGTTTTGTGATTAACCCTTTGCAAGGGTATAAAAAAAGATGAGTGTAGGGATGGATAGAGGCATGGTAGAACCGAAGGTTCGAAATCTAAAGTTCGGTTCATACCTTTCTTCATAGCTTCTTTAGTCGTTAAATCATTTTCCATTTTACAACATTTCCGGTTAATTTGAGCGAATCAATAAATTTAGAGACATGCTCATTATTCTTATGCTTCTAAAGACCTATTCCGGGGCTCCGAAAGGGTCTAGTATTTGGCCTCTGAATTTCGGTACAAAAATGTTTGCCTTATTTTAGCCTGACTTTTGTCATGATTTCATGGGTGCATGTAATAAGGCCCACTGACATAACAGTGACATAACGCCTGCGGGCTTTATGTCACTTTTGAAAGTGTCATAACGCCCGCATTCGGTGTGTCATAACATCCGCGGGCATTATGTCACTTTGAACAGTGACATAACGCCCGAATTTTCAAAAATATACCTTTTGCATTGAACACAAGGAACTTCAGCATTTCTAGTACCGTTCATTTTGTTATCTCTTGAATGAAAGTACCGTTCATTATTTTTTTTTCTTTTCTGCATCTTACGCGTGAAGATATTTATATTAGTACATCATTGACACGAAATGGACTTAGTATACGAGAGTCAATTTGTTGCAGGGTTTCGAAAAATTTCGAAACTTTTGTTGCTTCCAACTTAACAACAATTGTTCAAAATTAAGGACAAGACCCAAAAAAATTCGCGCTTTGTTTGCTACATTAAAAATTCTAGTGTTTCTGTTAGGGTTGTCGAAAATATTATCGATATATCGAAATATCGATATTTTTGCCCAAAATGAAGAATATCATTATCGAATATTTTTCGGAGGCGATATATCGGATATCGAATATTTGTTGGTGATATTTTTCGGGGATATTTTTGTTTTAGCCTTCAGTCACAATGTTGCGAATAACTGTTTCTTGTGCTCTGGACATGTAAGGCACAATGTTTAAAAGTTGTTTTATTAACTGTAAACTGTACAAAAAGTTGTAAGGACCATGGCAACTCAACAAACATAATGGCGCACTTAATCGCAAAGCATGGAGATGCTTGGCTGAAATGCAGCTCATTTTTAAAAACAGTAAAGAATAACATGATTGCAGCATGACGACTATCGTCAAACAGTGGCAGTCGCCTATAGTCATGCTGCAAACATATTGTTCTCCCTTTAAACACAAGTGTGCGACATCTGAAGACGTAATTTTTGAAGGATCGCTCTTCGGTGATCACAATACTGCCATGATATCTCAACAACCACCAGGACAGGAGAATAGATTATTGGAGTACAATTGGAATTGACCGTTGTTTGCCCTGGAACGGGACTCTATTAAGTTCTGGATTGCAGAGAAAGACGCATTGCCAGTGCTCTTTGACTTGGCATTGTCATATCTTAGTACACCGGGAAGCTCCGTACCTTCAGAACGATTGGCATCGGCTATAAAAAGTGTGGTTTATGACACCAGAAGGCGAATGACCGATGAGCAGATAACTCAACGCGTCTTCCTAAAATCTTTGTCTAACGATTATTGGTACAATCAGAAGTTTTTAAGTTTCGAAGATTTAACTGAATAAGTTTGTTTTATGCTTTGTAGTTCGAATTGTCTAGTTTGAAAGATGATTAATTAAAAAAGTAAACACTGCTTTCGTACCATAAATTTAAATTCATGAATAAGTTTTCAGAACTTTTATGTTATATATGAAATAAAAAATAAATATCTTTTGTTAATTTAATAAATATACATTAAATCTATATTTTTTGCGCAGTCAGATTGTAGTTCTTATAACGAGTCAAATGACACCTCAATTACCTCAATAGACCTGTTCATTGTTAAGATCCGGGCTTTTATTGAAAATATCGAAAATATCGATAACATCGATGTTTTTGACACAAAATAATTATATCGAAATGATACTTTTTCAATATCGCCAAAAATATCGATATAGATATTTTTGAAATATTCGACAACCCTAGTTTCTGTGGCTTTGTCCAGTACTGGCTTGTGCACTCAGTTGAGCCTCGACCATAACCACAACCATGCTCCTCCACAAGATTTAATGAACAGGCTGGAATTGCTCAACAATGTGAAAGGCAAATGTGAAGAGAAAAATTTAAAAAGAAAAGGACTTCGTGAAATCTTCAACGAGGAATGCCAAAAAATTGGGGAAGCAGTACCCTCAGTTTCATATCCCAAAATAAAAAGGCAATTCTTTAGGATCAGGAGTGAGCAAATGCAGAAAAATCCTACAACTCCAATAGAAACGAAATTGCTGTTTGATGACACCGCGTTTATGGGATTTTTTTTTTAGCACCTTATCAATTTGGGCTTGCTATTCTTTTAATCGAAGCTGTGGCAATTAATTAGCAACCCATTTATCAGAGTTTAAGAACGCCAGCATTAAAACCTACCTTTTTCTAAATAAAACCTCACACTTTCGAAGAAACGATTTTGACCAAACTTCCAAACTGTAAAAGCGCATAATCGCCAAGAATTGTGGAGTGAGCCACTATTAAAAAAATTTTCAACATGTCATCCGATTTTGACATAAACTTCCAAATCTGTGTCGTTAATATCGCTAATCGCTGAATGAGTTAACATTTAAAACAAAAAATTTTTCTCATCACCACTTTACGATATTCCTATGGAGCTATAGATATAGTCACCCGCGGTTTTCTCCCATATTAGCATTGCAGTAAAGAAGACTTTGCAATTTCAGCTCGGATAGCTTAAACTTGGCCTTCTTTTATATTTTATCATTCTGGTTCAACTTCTGATATAAACCCTTTAGTATAAAACAGTGAACGTCACTACTCCATGGATGGGACTTTCGATACGGTGCCTTCGTGTGGATATAAGCAATGATTAATTGTTCATTATTAATTTAGGAAACATGTAAGTATATTTAGTTCTTAGTTTGCAGTTTGCTAAGGAATAATTCCACGCATCTTTTTGATTCTTATTCAAATTTTTTTTTTTATTTATTATTTTTATAACGGATTATGAAATAGCGCTACGAAAAGCATTGCATATAGTTTTTCCTACAGCAAATTTATTAGGCTGCTGGTTCCATTACTGCCAAGCACTGAGACGTAATTGCTTAAAAATAAAAGATTTGGGTGCATTACTTAGAAAAGTGTTGATTGCTACAAATGGTACCGCACTTTTCTCAGTCTGCCATTAGTTAATCCGCAGCTGATTGAAGAAATGTATACCAACTTAAAGGTTAAATTATCGGAGATGAAAAAAGAAGAGCAGTTCATTCTTTCAATATTTTGAAAAGCAATCGATGGTAAAGGTAAGAATAAACAAATGTGCCCGCGGGCGTTATGTCAGCGGGCCTTATTACATGCACCCTGATTTCATATACCGAGCTTAGATATGAATCTAAAAACGAATATGTACCGAATTCAGAATACTTCTTATACTTCTTATCTTCGGTGTCACAGAAATCTCTACAGATTTGGCCTCGGTTGGTTTACAAAGAGCTCGAAAAATCCGTCGATGTTACAGAACTTCAAGAGATTTAATTTTCTTATTTGAAAATCTAGTTGGAAGGTTTGTGACAATGCTAATGATCCATCTCTATCAAATCTTTAAACAGGGTTGCCCTTTCTGGCAAAAAAAAATTTCAAATTTTCTCATTAAGAGTTAATTTTATGTTTAAACGAAATTTTTTGATTGTGCTTTATGTTTTATGATGGATTTTTAAATTATAATTCAAAAAGTCAGACTATTCAAAAATAAAATGCAAAATTAAAAAAATATTTTTGCGCCTATCATAAAATAAAATTTGGCAACTCTTAGCCCTTGTCGGTACACAGAGGGCGCCACCATATGTAGAGGGCGCATTGGTAGGTTGTTTTTAATTGCTGCGTAGGCATGTTTTTTATTAAAACGCATATTTTTATATTAAACCAATTATAACTTATGCAGAAAAAATCTCCCAACAAAACGCGAGAGATTTGAAACCATCTGAAATAGATTTCCGTGACACCTCCGATACACAGAAGAAGAATCCTAGATATCCGGACTAAAAACCATCCCTAATGATGTCAGAAGTTGGTCAATCTCGTCTTTTGTCAACCCAAGTTGGATTGAGTGAGGATTGACTTGAGTACGGATTTTAATCCTGGAATTCTTGTCTTGATCCCGACTTAAGCTCGGAAGACCTTGGCTTTCAAAAACATACGGGATTGATTTTATGTTGTTATGTTATGTATCTAGACTTACTGCCTCAGTCGGATTCAACCAAGGTTCCCACATTGATTCAAGCTCGATATTCGTACTTGATTTGATGTCGAAATTGGCTTGGATTAAATTGAGCTCAATATTCAACTATATTCAAATCGATAAAGGTTAATGATTGCCTTGATATTGAAATTTCAAACTCATTTTTGACCCAATACGTCTTATTTGCAAATAACAGTTTTGTAATTGACAAAATTTTGCGTATAAACGCTGAGTTAATTTTTAATTTGCAAATAGCTAAGTCACGAAACAATTACTGATTAGTAGACTTATTTGCAATTATTAGCACTTTTTTCAGTGATTTTGTTGTTTCCAACAATATGGTAGCCCTGCAAAATTGTTGCTGGCGAAGGATAAAGGTAAAATGCTCAGAATAAAAACTGAAAACAAGCGTTTCAATTGGACCACGGCGGAGACGAAGGAACTTCCTGGACTGATGAAGGAAAATTAGGTCATGGAACTGCTGGATGGCAAAACACGTCGTAACAACAATGTATATGTGCTCCTTGCTAGCAATTGGTCGTGAATGGTATGCCAATGATACCATAATTTGTAAAAAGTTTTTGCAATATTTAATACGTTATTAATTGCGAATAGGATTCACAAAAAACAGCGAGAAATTGAAACTAAAGTTCCGCACACTGAAGTTTTTAAAGTTAAATGCGGCAACAGCAAAAGTAGTGCTGGGCGGAAAGTTATCGATCACAACGAAGACTTAGAGAAACTTCTAGCTGTGGGAAGAGATACCACAGTAGTGGAAGAAATGCTTACAGAAGAAATTGAAGAGGACATGGCAGGTGGGGGACCAACTCCCAAGAATATTTTCGATGTCAGCGAGATTGAATCATTCGATGATGAAACAAATCTTACAGATGAAAGTTTGTTATCTGAGCCGCAGCAAACGGGAAGAATATATATATAAACTGCTGTAAAAGTCCCTGTGACTGAAGGTTATTGAATAATATTTTAAATTAAAGAGAAATTAAGTTTTATTTATTTTCATGTCACAGTATTTATATTTAAGAATGTATGTATATTCGTATTTGTGAAATTAATACGATAACATAAGTAGTTCTCATTCCACGCAGAGCAAAATTATTTGCCAAGAAGTTTTTAATATTGTCTCTTATTTGTTTTGGATCGAAACCGTTGCCAGGATGTGTATTTTAATGTGATTTTCTTATCAACGTTTCCACATTCTCAGTTCTACTAATCAGGCAACACTGATTTTCATATCAATGTTACCAGAACCAAACACCACAAAATAACCGTAAGATGACAGAAGAATTTGTGTATGTGTGTGCACCCATTTAGCCTGACTGTATTAGTGACAAAGATTTTAGTTTTGTTTCGAACTTGCTTTCGGTTTCTATTTGCTCTTTTGCTTTTGCTTTGTGATTCTGTACTTACTTTAAGTAGGATTCGTACTTGAAATAAGTTTTTCGGATTGGTAATCGAATTTTAGGATTTCGTACTTATTTCAAATTTGAAATTTTAAGTCCGAAGGTCGAAATTAAATCAATTTTTTGAACTAGGCTTAAGCCTGCATTATTTTGTCTGTGTAAAAGTGAGTTTAACCAAACCTATTTCTAAATTAATTGGAGGTTTAAAATTTATGAAATTCTTCATGGGACCCAAAACTGCGTTCGGTTCTTGTACATAATGTAATGCCCCGACAAGAAGCAAGATTTTTTCTCTACTTTGGCGCAGAAGAATACTGGTTCGTCTCAAGTCAATACTGGGCCACTTGACCCTAGCTAGGCGGCAGGTTTTGTTTCTTGTGAATAATTTGTTCAAGGCCAAGGGCCCCGCCTAATGTGCTCCCTGCCTAGCCAGTTTGTCTGGTGACTCATTTCCCACAATGTCCCGGCCTCAAGACGATATACGGAGCTGCCGAGCAAACGTCCTTCCGATACAGCCAGTGAACCACAGTTGAAGGGACAAACCCCATTTACAGCTAGCATGAGAAGTGGGCAAGAATTCCCTTCACAGCTTTGAAAGAGAGTATGTAATTGGATTTGTAACTAGCATAAGTGCATTTCTCTATGGTCTTGTCTAGCCTACGCACACGAATGCACATTTCAATTGTATTAGTGAGCCTAAGTGCTCTCTCTCTCCATCTCTCTCGATCAACATTTGCACTAACATTGCATTATTCTACATACACACCAACTCTCAAGCTCACTTCGCATCTAAACTGTCCTGCTCTGTGCCTAGACATGCCCTGACCGGGCACACTCTAAGCTCTTGGCTACACTAAATCTATATTCTATATAAATTCATACGATATGACATATGCACTTGCAACACACACGCACACGACCAGATGCATGTCCAAATAATTGAAAACCAAAACGCCATAAAAAATGCAAAACCCAAAAGTTGACAACTGTAAACGAAAAAGTAAAAAGCAAACTAAACTGAAAATAGAAGGCGCAACAAGGACGCCGGACGTGACCGGGGAGGGCATGCCAAATGAATTTTTAATAAATCAAAAAGCCAAACAAGAAAAGAAACTAAATAAATGAAAATGCTAACGGAAACTCAAGTGTCATAAATAAAGGCCAATGGGGGCGTGTGGTCTCAGGTAAGTTCCCCGAAAGCGGGGCCTACTTTTGGGAGTCTCCCATGGACTGGTGGCGGAATATCTAAGTACTGAAGCGATTCTCGCTTCATTTGCTCAACAGTTGTGACTGTTGATTGGTATCGTGGGTTGGATTTGAGTTTTTCATAAACAAACAAGAAACGAGAAACGCAAAACGTAATTGAATGAAATCAAAAAGGTACAAGCAGCATACTTATATAATCTGTACTTCTTTAACATTCGTCTCTTGAAGCGTCGCCACAGATGGGCGATGTATTTGACTATCTCCGCATAGCAGGTGGCCGGCTCCGAGTTGTTCGTGCTGCTGGCCAGAGTCGATGTGGATGTGTAGCGAGCGCGCTCCTGTCGCATGCGTTCCATCTCGCGCTTCTTTGTCTCCGAGAATTGGGTGGCAATGACGACGAGGCACAGATTGATCATAAAGAAGGAGCCAATCTATGGAGGATACAGAAGGGAGAATGAAGATGTTAAATAAGTGCTATATAAACGAATTGAATGCAGTTTGTATGGCTGGCGGCAAACTTTTCGCATTTCCGCCAAAAGTTTTCACGTAACACGCAAACTTTTTCAATGCTTTTGTTTCAATTTTTAAGCTACTAATGGGGAGAAGGAGAGCGGAGGGAGCCCCAACTAACGCCTGAACTGTGTTCAACCTGTTGGCCTGTTCGAAAGGTTTTTGGGGTTTTACTGCCCTGAGGTAATTTTGTGTGTTTAAGATTAAAGCACAACAAGAAAAAGAATTTTCATTGAAGAACAAATATTTTAAAATCAGTATTCTTACTTGGTCGAAAATACCCTTTAGTAATTGAGCATGAAGCAACTCAATTCTCTATGCAACATATTGATGATGCAAGGCATCAAGTCCGGATCTTAGTTAAATTATGGAACGACAGGGCATCATTTCTGGCAGAATATTCGACAATCATTTGCTAACCTTTTATGGTCTCTGAGAACGACGATTTCATACAGACAGACGGAGATGGCTATATCGACTCCACAGTAGAATTTTACTTTCACCCAGTAAAGGGTGAATCATCCCTTATAAACCACTTAGTAAGTAGAAAGTAGCACCAACTTGAGTAGCAAAGTAATCTCTATTTCAGAGACCTAAGACTACGAATCGACTCCTAAGCACTAGACAGTGGCATACTTCAACTGAGTAACAGCTCCTCCAATATTTATTCATTTAGGTTGATATCAATTCTCAAGCCTTGCCTGCCTATAAGCTGGTGTCCTGCGTGAATTCCTACGTGAAACCAGGCCTAAAAGCAGAAGTTTCGAAATTGTTTTAGAATTCGGAGTGGGCCAAATAAGCCTAGACGTTTCACACGACGAGAAAAAAAATTACATATTTCATATCATTTTTACTCTGATAGTATGACCATTTATCAATATGATAAGTTTAAAATATCAAAACGATATTTTTTAACATATCATAAGTACATTTTTGGTATCATTCTGAAACTATTTAAATATCAATTTGAGAACTAAGAACAGACGATTACAATTACGATTTTTCCAATCCCGAAATACTTATTTTAAGACTGTTTCGGGATATTTTCTAGTCATACTATTAATTTACTTCTCAAAATAAGTGCAAAATGTTCTTCATCGAAGTCAAATATAGTCTAAAGTCAACCCCAAAATATTTTTGAAACACAATAAATAAATTCCCATAAATTTCAACAGCTTTTCTAATTTGTTCTTTAAACTAGGTCTCTGTATAATATACAAATCTAGAGGAAATGAATTAACCGAAAACCAAGATGTTTAGAATGTAGGACAGAAATCTACCTGCACTCCATTACCAAAGTGTTAGAGCCAGGAGGGAATTTTAAGAACAGATTCAAATTACAATAATTCGCATTTTGTAAATGTAAAATTTGCTAAACAGCCCCAAAGGGGCCAAGCCATGCTTTTCTCAGTCTCTTGCGCTTGTGTGCTTTAAATTTTTCGCACAAGAGAAAGGGATCTACAGTTTAACGCCGAATCCGAACAGCAGTTTGAGAATTAGCTTTTTCATGGCTAGCTGACGCCAATAGCTGGTGAAGGTGACCGGATGTGTAAAATCTATTTTCTAAAGAAGGTTAGGTTAGGTTAGGTTGTGATGGCTGAGAGCGACGAGCCGCTCTCCCACTTAGGCCACTATGGGCCCATTGCGATGCCATATTTATTTCCTATTTACCCTTTTAATACTGAGGTGGGTCCTCGTTACTGAACCATTGTGCGGACAGAATAAATTTGAGAAGAGCTGGGATCTCTAGCCCGGATGTCTCCGAGAGGTTGAGTAGCAGAGGTTGACCAAGTGTCCTGAGTCTCCTTCTACTCAAGGCGGGGCAATGGCACAGAAAGTGTTGTACCAATTCCTCCTCTTCTTCGTGTCCGCAACTTCTGCAAAAGTCATGGTAAATGACGCCTAGGCGTGCTGCGTGTCTGCCAATAAGACAGTGACCTGTGAGGGTCCCCACCAGAAGTGATATGTGTTCCCTTCTGTGACGTAAAAGTGTGGAGGAAAGGTTTTTCCACCGATTCGTAGCGAGGCTCAGTGTTTCAGCTTTTATGTGGAGCTTAAATGTCGCCATAGGCATCCCTATCGTACTCCTCTCTGAAAGGTGCTCGATGGTGGTTCCTATTCTGGCCAATTTGTCCGCAGACTCGTTACCTTCTATGTTGCGGTGTCCAGGTACCCATATAAGGTGTATACTAAAATGTCGTGCGATCTCGTTGAGAGATAATCAACATTAAGTAAGTGTTTTAGCATTGTTTGTATGAGAGTCAAGTGCCTTTAGTGCGGCTTGACTGTCAGAGTATATGAATACATTTCCTTCCTTGACCGTGAGTGTGCTAAGGTAGGTGGCAGCTTCCTGGATGGCTACCACCTCTGCTTGGTACACACTACAGTGGTTAGGAAGGCAATAAGTTCATCTGTTGGGAGAAAACTCTCTTTTCGTCGAGCTTCTGATGTTATGGCGTTAGCTTGCGTGGGGGTGTCCCAATCGTTTCGGCTGGATATAGACGTCGTAAAATTTGTCAAGCGTCGTTTGTGGTATACAGTAGTCTGTACTTAATGGTTACCCGTTTGGTCTTCAAGTATGGTAGCGTGTCCCGAATTGCCCCTGTTCCAGGTATCGGATTCTCTTAGTCTTAAGGCTGTTGTGATAGCCATTTGCTTAGCTACGAGGTCTAGTGGTAGAAGGTGAAGAATAGTATTTAGCGCTTCCGTTGGTGTCGTTCGGAGAGCGCCGCTAATACAAATTTCCGCACTTCTTTGTACTTTGTGCAGATTGTTCAGGGCTGATTGTTTCCGAGTGCTGGCCACCATACTAGAGCTCCGTAGAGAAGTATGGGGCGTATTACGGCTGTGTAAAGCCGATGTACAATGGATGGGGAAAAACCCCATCTACGGCCAATGGCCTTTTACAAGAAAAAGAGCAATGATTGCCTTTTTCATACGTTCATTTATGTTGTCATTCCAGAGCAGTTTTTTATCCAGAATGACACCCAAGTATTTGGCATTGTCACCAATTACGAGGCTTACTCCGTTGATTTTAGGCGGGATAAGATCAGGAATTTTGTATTTTCGGGTGAAAAGCACTAATTCTTTCTTAGCCGGGTTTACGCCCAAGCCACAAGATTTTGTCCACTGAGCAAGTGTTGTCAGTGCGGTCTGCATGAGGTCACACAGCGTTTGAGGAAACATTCCACATTTGTAGATGGCAATATCATCCGCGTAAGCCACCACCTCGTGTCCCTCCGCCTCCATTAGCCGCAGCAGTTGGTTAACTGTTACAACCCACAGAAGCGGAGAGAGAACACCTCCTTGCGGAGTGCCTCTGTTTACACATCTGCGTGCAGTTGCACCACCAAGTTGGGAGTACAGCGTTCTGCTGGTTAGCAATTGGTCGATGAATCCCACCAGCGGCACATCTGCTCCCACATATGTCAAGGCACAGGTGATGGCGTTAGGTTTCAATCCTTGAGACCAGGGAGTGCAGGGCGGTTTCTGTAGACCTACCCTTGCTGTATGCATGTTGGGTGTGTGCTAGATGAGCAGGACTAATAGTTTGCCTCAGGTGTGCATCTTTAAGTCTCTCGAGAGTTTTAAGAAGAAACGAGGATAGGCTGATTGGCCTATAATCGCTTGGTTTCACATGTGAAGAAGAAAGAAAATAAACTATTTTTATTAGATGTTCCGAGGCGGGATCGAACCCCAGTCCAGCACACTAACCGCAGGGCCGCACTCGGACAATTTGCATTTTCCGTAGCACACATTTTGGAGCTTGCATTGTGAGTCTATTCTGTTCTTAATCTAAGAAATTTTGTACTTAAACTACACTAAGAGAAAACTAGAACGAATAATTTGAGTACGAACGCTCTTGATACAAAATTTATTCGTTCTTGAATTTTCAAGAATTTCGCTCTTGGAATCGAGCTAAATTCGTTCTCAATTTGTTTCTTATAGGCAAGGGGAGTGAGGGGAAGTTTACTTTGAGAGAATAGAGTTGGACGCGATCCACGTTTTTCAACCAAACAAAATACCAACTGGGTACACTCGCTGTAGGTAGAATAGTCGAGGAGCTTGCTGGCCGTCCATGGTGTGTGTTTCACTGTTGGAGGTACCGAGTTCAAGTCCCAGTGGTGGGGTCGGGTCTGGATCTCGGCCATGTTTCTCTCACACCCATTCCAACCACCCACCCGCTTCAAATAGTTTGTTAAATCTTCTCAAAAATCTCTATTTTTTCTCTGAGTGTAAGAACGATCTTTTGTAAAATGTTCAGTTAACTGTAGGTACGAATTGTTCTTGATTCAAGAACGTTTGTTCTCATTTTAATACTTTAAGCAGTAGTTTTTCTATTCTAGAATGTTTCGTACCTTATTTACGCCTCTAAGAAAATAACATACTTAAAATTTTAAGTACAGAATGATGTGAATTCTATCGCGGTCGATCCAGAACTTTGTCGGTTGTTTTGTTCTGAGTGTAAATGATATTATTTTGGATCATCGAGATATTTGGGGTGTCCACTTTGTTGTGCACATAGACACTTGGAAAAAAGTGTAAGCATTCCCCACAACAATTTTCTCGGAACAAATTGTGCACAGCTTGCTCGACCCAGACTCTGACTATGAAAAGTCTCCTGGCAGTGTGTCCATATTTTGTTTAGAATTTTTGTCATAATTTAATGCTGGTGCTATTCAAACATAAAATAAAATATTTTTTGAAATGAATGTGCGATCAAACATATAAATTGTATGGAGATAGCGCTAATATTAAAAAGAACCATGAATGAGTGCCAAATCATATCTTCACACAGTTGTACGACAGTTGTCACGAAAGTGGGTTAATAGTTTTTCCACTCGAACTGGAAATCGACTACAAAACAAATTTGCCAACTTTAAATTGAAAACATATTTCGAAAAAGAAAACAAAGAATGTTTCTAATTTCGTATTTTTGTGAGCTCGACACAAAATGCATAAAACATAACTTAGCAATTTCCTTGTACAACCAAGCACCGGGTTGAGGGTGGCAGGAGGATAGAGCTGTGGCAGTTCAGTGTCTGGAAACTATTTGCATACCAAAAGTTGCTGTTGCTTTTGCTGCTGCCTGGGCAAAATCATTTTGCACGTGAAATGAACAGCGACAAAGACAGACAGACAGAGCCAGAGAGAGAGAGACAGAGAGCCAGTTGTACACAAACTTCAAACATAAATAATGAAATTTTGCTCATGTGCCTGTGTGTGTGTGTGCACTTAAAGGCTTTTAATTAGTCCAAGGACACCTGAGAGTGGGTCTCGCAGTCGACAAATGACAACAGACTGGAGGCTGGAGGTCACCTGGCTGGCTGGCTAGTCCGACTCACGACATGTTGCCAACTGGAATTGCTCCGCATTTTTGTTTCTGTGTGGTCACAGTTTAAAAGTAATTTACTTATTTACATTGCCAAATTGCTTGAGCACACTTCCCCCCTCGCCTGCAGCACCATTAAGCTGACGCCTCTTTTGTTTTTGCAAATCTCCGCCCCATTAAATATTCAATGCAAGATCAAAGCAGGACTCTGGCTGCGCCAGCTGGCTTACCACAATCAACAGCACAAAGTAGATCCAATCCCAAAAGCTGTGCGCATCCTGCACGTAATACATAATGTCCGTCCAGCCCTCCAGTGAGATGACCTGTAAATCCAACAAATATTTCGCCGTAATTAGTGTTGCGTTTCTATACTATGAATATATGTGTGTGTGTGTGTGTGTGTGCGTGCACGTGTATGTATAGCAACCAAAGCCCACTTTTTGCGGCCTGTTATTGTTCGCGAAGGAGGGAGGCGGGGTAGCAATTAGCCTTCGCCTTGTTGGCTTTTGTACCACGTCACGTATGCGTAATGTTCGCAATTCACTGCGGACCCACAAAACGGGAGCGAATCGCTCACAAATAGCGGCTACAAAACCATACAAATTGCCCCCATAACTCTGCGGCAAGGGCGCTCCTGTTTAATTCGATTTAATGTACATTTGATATGCATTTAATGATAACCTTTGACCTGCATATTAATACCATGCAAATGCAAAATGGGATATCAATTTCAGCCAAACTAAACTTAATGGTTATGGACATGGGGGCATTTACGGCTCATCGAATGTCAGGGCATAATAACAATTGAAAATGCGCATAAAAATTGGTTTAATTGCAAAATTAATTCCTCTTGCAGCACTTCAAGTCTCTATAGTTTAAGCGTTGTTTAAATTTTAAAACTCAACCCTATTAAACCCTAATTAAACACAAATTGAATTTATAAGCTTATTTAGTTTTAAATTTTAGATATCCGATATATCAGTTGTAAGGAATGTTAAATAGCAAAAGAAGCAGAACTAATCACGGGAGAAGGAAATAGTTTTTAACATTGCCGCTCCAATATATTGCATCATTGGTTGAACCTCTAAAGCTATCTAGTTGTAGTAGTAGTTAGGTTTATTTATTATATTGTATAAAAATTTATTGTTTTGAGGGCTATATAGAAACCGTCCGTTGGAATTCGCATAACGCTTATGATGCTGTTGCAGAATTGCAATGCGTCTTTGATGAAAGCTCAAGGGCTATCCAATTTTCTTCTTGCATCTAAGTTCTTTCCGGAAATTGCGTAGCTTCTTTAGGAAGGGGCAGATTCCAACAAAGTAAGCCACATCTTCCTTGGCACACATATTGCAGAGGGTAAAAATCTTGCCGAGTGTTACTCCTGTGAGGTTGAAAATTGAGGCTATGAGTTTCACATCTCGTTCTGAAGATAGCATTTATCCTCTCCACATCTAGACTGCTATCGAAGTATTTTTTCGCTCCGAGGTTGAGGTCCAGGGATTTATACAGAATCCTCTTTGTGTTCTTTAATATAAATCCACAATAAATCCGTCCCTTTCTACTTCACAGATTTTGGCAATGATGTGCGTGGCATTGGGGCCACAGTGGATGACTTTTAAAGTCGATACTAACGCAGCACTCATAGAATATGTTAGACCATATTTCAAAGGACTGGGACGCATTTTGATAATAAAATGTAATAATTTGCAAGCGTCGTTTGTAAGTCGATTCATGGTTAAATTTTTGACCAAACTGAAGATGTTTGACAGTGAAACAAAACACGAAACGTGCGTGAGCTGTCTAAACCAGTGTTGCCAAAAAGATAATAGCTAAAAAATCACACCATCGTTAACTTCCATTATTGAGTTGCATCTGTCTAGGTCAGTTAAAACCGTATTTGGCAATGCATATTGTATTTGTATTTGCTGGTTTGAATTCCGCAGTAGTTGCTTAAAATGCTGAGCAAAGGACGGTACGTCAACTTTATGGTTGGGTTTCTGTTTGTAGACTTCAAATTGACCAGTGAGTTTTTTAATTGTGTGCGTTGTAGAGCTCTATTGCCAGATTTAAAAGTATTCAATTTGTTTGCTATCACACAGGGCCTTTTATTCCTCATTTGCTTGGAAGTATTTTCTTTCTATAGTGTTTTAATAGATCACAAACCAAGTCTCTGGATCGCATGCATGTCGAGTCAAACCAGTTGCTTAGTTGCTTTTGTCTGCATAGCTTCTGATTCTTTTACTATCAACTTTGTTAGATCATTGGGGCTTGCGGTAGATACGTTTGTCAGCCCAAAAGTCGCAAGTAATGGGATATGGTGGTGAACTAAAAAATCTATTTAAAGGTCAGAAATACGGAAGCTAGTTTCATTGGGAAAACTATTTTATTTTCAACGGTAGCGTCCCCAAATTAAATGTTTGCGAATTCCACATGATTCCATATAATTTTGATATCCATTCAATCCAAAAAGGCAAGGAAGTGGCTTTAGGCGCCTTGCAGAATGTAGAAAAGAGCATTCGTCAACGATCGTGAAGAAGATCAAAAATGTTAGATCTCGAGAATTCTGTTAGATAACATTTTTTGGATCCAAGATTCTTGAGATCGAAGTTCTTTGTTTAAAATTAAGTTGGCTTTATATTTTCAATGCATTTCCCTCAAGAATATTTCTTTTGGATGTAAGCAAAAATTATCGATTTAAGTTTAAACCAACAATATATATGCATGGAAGTAAGCATGAAAAGTGTTGACTTTAAGAATATATCTCTGTGGATTATAATAAAAGCAAGAGCGCAAAATGTTGTCAATTTTTGAGCCCCCTCACCTCGCTCTCCTAGCCTAACAATTCGAAACAGAGATTACACGGTACCAAACTAAAATCAATCCCAAACTATATCAGAAGTCCTCCTCGGATATTTTCGTCTTGGAATTATCTAACTCTGGTAAGCTTAATTTAAGCTCCAATATATCATTGTTCACTAGGTACACAGATTTGTTCAGGGGGGGGGTTTCAGAACAAAAAATTTTAGAATATAGAATTTCGCATATAAAAATTCCCCCCCGGGGGGGTTTTATTTTTTAATTTTAAACCCCCTGAGAAGGGGGTTTAACCCAAGGCCCAAACCCCCTGCGTACGCCACTGATTGTTCAAATCACTCAGAAAAAAAAGTTCAAATTCATTTTGATATTTAACTTATCAAAAAAATTTTCAATAATGTATTTCATTTCGATAAGAAAAATAATATCTTTCTGATCCAAAATAATACCTATCATTTACTTATATTGATTAAATATAATTTAAATTTATCGCTTTGTAATAAAATCATCTAAGACTGCATGGCAATCCTCTGCGCTTTTTAAGGAGAGATACAACGATTTTATTTATTCCAAAAGTTTTCGTACTTGGAAGCCAAAGGCTTACTAGTAAAAAGCAATTTTATTGGTCGATAATGCCACCTGTCATGGGGCAGCAAACACTTTTTCCGATAATGAAAGCACCTGTTACCATTCGTGGCTTTTATGTGAAAGCGGCAATAATGGCAGTAATCTCAGCCCTCGGAAACATTAATTTGAAAGACGTGTCATTTTTGATAGCTGAAGCCTGGAATAAAATTCCCACGATCCGTTTATAAACCCCCCAAAATTCTCTGAGAGTTTGCCGTCGAAGATTGGTTTAAATCTATCGAAAATTCGTTGGTTCCACAGAACTTCTAGAGATTTCATTTCTTATTAGAAAAACTAGTTGAGACACCAGATTTACCAGTGATAACATCTCTAAAAACAGGGCTGAATCTCTCCTTAAAAAATTTCCTTATTTTAGATGTTGGTTTATTTTTTAATATTAATTTTTTGATTGTGTTATCTGTTTTTATGATGCATGCCTGATTTCTTTAAGCACCGGTCATAAAAATGTGCAAAAATTATTTTTTGAATTGTGCTGTGGACACTTACAACATATATTTAACCCATTCAAATCGGTTAAGCGGTTCTTAAGATAAACGAGTTTTTTGATTTATCTTTCCGCCCTCATAGCTGTACTCCAATAGCGATTAGAAGACTAAAAATTTAGAAGAGTGAGTTTCTCATTGATGGTAACAACATATGGGCATTTCCACAGTGGCGAACGCGACATTCGTTCGCTTTTAAAGTGCAGAGAAATATGGAAGACATAAAGAATTTTTGATTTTGTTTCTATTTTTTAGTAGAATTTTTGGTAGCAGTATATTTAGTGCAAAAAAGGTAGGTTCAGTCGATTTGACGATTAATATATACTTTAAAAAATCATTGGATTTATCACGCGACAAAAATGGAAGTCGTTTTCGACTGCATCTAAAAAAATTAATAAATCTCGAAAATTTAATAAAAATTTTGAAGCAGTTAACTTTTAAATAAAGGCGAACAATGCAGCTTTTTATTGAGTGCAATCATATTCAATTACTTGCATTAGTTTTATTTTTATAAGCTTTAATTATAAAGAACGCGACATTTAGCACGCGACATCTGAAAAAGCTAACAGTGAAATGGACATATCTTCGGTAATTCGGCTAATTTTCTTATAGTAAAGAATCAGAAAAGCTGTACATACATTTTAGTATTTATTTTGATTTTTGTTTGCAATTTTATGTTAAGAAAAATCATTTTAAAATAACCATTATTTTGATTAGCGATTACCGATGTACGATTCTGAGTGTGTGCTGAATAGAATTTATTGCATACTTTAAGAAATCCTGTGGCTTTAGTACTTCTCATCAATGCAAAACACTCACACAAAATCTCCAATATTTATGGATTCGTTAAATAGAAAATTTCATATGAATGTCTGTACAAAGGTAGGCTGACCCAGCAATCATTAACCAATCATATATTTTGTTCGATTTCTATTCAACAAACATGGTTGTCAAATTTCCGAATCCCAATTTGCAATCAATGTATTCAGCAGGGAAAATTGGCAATCATAAATCACAAATCGTAAATCGTTATGTAGTCTGCTGAATACGCCCACTTGTTTGTAAATTTAATTAGACAAAAAAGATCTCACGTAAGTTCTACTCATGCATACAATACATAGAACAATTCCCCGGGGGAAAAAAAAAAATTTTTTTTCAACAATTTTGAGCAAACCCCTCAATCTGATGAGGAGAAAACAGTGGAAAAATAAAAGTAGCGATGGTACAGTGCTATGTTCACCTATATGTCTTTTGTGTATCTTTCCCAAAAAAAACTAAGCAGAGTTAAGAAGAAGTTTAACATAAACCAAAACTGCTGTAGGTCTTAAAGTATATTAGGATAAAAAGGGAAGAAAGGAATCTTATTGGAATCAAATCAATATTACTTATCGAGCTCAAATTTATCTCTAACATCCATGAAACGGTTCTGCGTTGGTATTAAATATTAAATTGAGCTCGAATTTAAGACTTTACCGCGGGTTAAATTTAATCTTTTCAGAATTTAAAGGAAAGAGAACTCGACTTAAGAATATTCTGGACTAGCCTGTTTTCAATAACGCTTGGGATTGATTTAGGACCAAATGAATTGATTATTTTTTAGTGACAGAGAAAAAGTTAAGAAAGAAAATGAATATGAATCCTTTGTACGATATTTTTGGTTTCAGTTTTGGCTTTAGGTTTCAGTCAATTAACTATGGGTACGGGTTTCGGTATAATTTACTTATGCTCGATATCTAATCTTTATCCGGTTCATGTGTTTTCACGTTTTAGAATATCGACTTCAGGGCGTATGATTATTTTTTAAAATTATTACTTGGAACTCAACTTCTCAAGCTTTCGCTTGGTTAAATCAATTAATGAATGACCCCAACTGGCCACCCAACCGTTGCCCTCCTCCTGGAACAATGCTTTGTTTGCCAAAAGTGTCAGGCACCGCAGTTGACAGCAAATTAACATGCACGTTTGCCGCTGTTGGTGTTGCTGTTATTTGTTGAACAAAGTTGGGCGCTAATTGGCAACTCACCAGGAATATGGCCACCCAGGCCATGCCAATGTTGTCAAAGGAAATGGTACCCTGAAATGGATTCTCGCCCTTCGGTTTGCAAGTTGAATAATACTGATTCCAATTGACGCACGATGTGTTTGTTGGCTCATTGAAGTCGTACAGCTTGGCCTCATCTGTGGGGTGAGAAAAGAGTGGGCAAGAGGGCGAAAGAGGGAGCGGGAGGGTGAGCGTGATAGACAATTGTGATTGTTTCAGCTGCTTCCTTAAGTTGAGCTTGTCATTAAACTGAGTGCGAAAGCAATTAAAAATGCCATCAAATTTGATTGCCAGGCGCTCGCGTTGGCGCAGTTTTGCAATTTGCACTTCATTAGCTTCTCAACGTTAATGCAAATGATGGACAGCCAGACAGACAGACAGACAGACCTACTTACCATTGCAGACCTGGGAGCCAATGCGATAGGGTGGAAAATTGCCACAGAGATGCATACCCGAATCGTTGGGTGTTGAGCAGATATAGTCCTGATCCTTGGAGAACTCATAATATTGCGAAAGGCTGGCAGTTTAGAAAACAAATTTAGGAAGGGGAAGTGTTGAAAAGGCAACGAGAGAAACAGACGCAATTAGAGAGGGAAAGAGGGAGAGAGAGAGAGAGAGAGAGGGAGAGAGTGTGGAGCACAATTAATAATTATAATTTATCACCTTAGTCATATATAGTAGGCCATTATGCGTATTGTAAACATTTACATACAAGGACAATTTCGAGTTTTAAGAATAAAAATAAAAAAACAAATTTTGATTGAGAAAACATTTCGGGGGTTGGGGGAGGGTGCTTTATTTTCCATCTAACTAATTAGAGAGAGAGAGAGCAAAGACTTGACCAATTCATACATAAAATAAAATGACAGAGTGAGACCAATGCTTAGACAGAGTCATAGAGAGAGAGAGAGAGCGATAGAGTGGCAGATAGTGAGCGTGAGCGAGTGATTAAAGCAGCGAGCGCAAGTGAGACAGAGACAGAAGCGATCGACAGCGAGAGCGTAAGCGTACATTACGACACACAGAACACAACTGTACCAGAGAAAAGGCTGCAGGCCTCAAAAGTGCTGACTTTAAGGCAAAACAACAAAAGAAAACACACACAAAACGGAGAAGGAAATGAAAATGCCAAAGCAATTTAAATTAAATGTTGCCAAAAAAAAAAATGGCCGCAGAAAGGGAAGCTCGCGACTTCAAATAATGTCAACGTCGCGTGTATGTGTGTGTCTGAGTGTGTGTGTGTGTCGGTATGTGGGAGAGAATTAAAAGAAAACCGCAAGTAAATTTCACAAATATATATACATAATTTTTTCTCCTTTTTCGCACGCCGCTCAAATGTATGCTTACGGTTATGAGCGTTCCAATGTGTGTGTATGTGTGTGTGTGTGTGTGTGAGTGTATGACTGGAGAGAGAGTTTGCATGGTCGGGAGGGGGGGTAGCTTTAAATACCTTTGCAATAGAAACTGATGGTTTTTCCTGTAAAAAGAGTTGAGCTTACAAAAGATACACACACACACAGACTATTACGGGTAAGCAAACGGAACGTGAGTGTGTGCGTGTGTGTACGTGTGTGTGTCTGTGTGTGTGAACAGAGTACTAAAAATATCAACCGGAAATGAACAAACGAAACACTTTGCTTGCCAGAGAATTGTTTTATGCTTCAATTTTACTTAACTTTTAATGGAAATGAACGTCTAAGTACAGGGTAATTGTTAGCGATTCGTTTATTAGAAAACATGGCAAGACTCAAATCAAAGGAACTACGGGCCACTATTTCCCATAGTCGCCATGCACATGGACATGTCAAGTTATGAAAAGTATGAAACTGTATTCAAGAAATAATTAGCTACTTCTGTTTGTGTGTAGTCGAAAGTGAAGCAAGTAGAAATTTGGATTTTCAAATTTGTTTCAACTTAATGCAAAACTAGGCTGTGTCCTATTTAATATAAAGTTACTTAAGTGAGCTCCTTTCAGGTGTAGGTGAGAGATGGATTTTTCTCAATAATTTAATTGATTCACCTTACCTAAATAGTTTTTTTTGATTTTCACTGACATCCGTCGGATCACCAACATGGCATTTAACTGAGAACGGCCATAATATGAAATGTAAAACTCAATTCTCTAAATCAGCAAAATCGCTGGACGATATCTGGACTAAAATGTAATGAGACTAGGTACATCGCACAATAGGGAAATAAAGGGTGATTTTTTATTATCTTTTTGGCCACACTGGTTTAAGCAGCTCACGCACAATTCGTGTTTTGTTTCACTGTCAAAGATCTTCAGTTTAGTCTATAATTTATCCATGAATTGTCTTACAAACGAACAACGCTTGCAAATTATTTAATTTTATTATTAAAATGCGTGCTCTGTTAAGAAAGTTCATCGCGCGCTTCTTTCATTTTATGGTCAGTTTAATCGACTTTCTGAAGCGGCTACTCGGGCTATTGTGACTAAATTTCGCACCAAATTTACATTGTTGGACATTAAACCACCAACACGCTTACGTAGAATGCGAACTGAAGAAAATATCGCAGTGTTAATGATGACCATCAATTATCGATTCGTCGCCGTTCGCAGCAATTGGGCCTCTGTTACTCAACAATGTGGAAAATTTTGCGGAAGGATTTAGGAGTGAAGCCTTTCAAAATACAGCTGGTGCACGAATTGAAGCCGCAACGTAGAATTTTTGGTGAATGGGCTCTTGGAAAGTTGGCCGAAGATCCACTTTTTCACCGAAAATTTGTGTTCAGCGACGAAGCTCATTTTTGGCTCAATGGGTACGTAAATAAGCAGAATTGTCGATTTTGGAGTGAATATCAGCCAGAAGCATTGCAAGAGCTACCAAAAAAGTCACAGTTTGGTGCGGTTTATGGGCTGGTGGCATCATTGGACCGTACTTCTTCAAAGATAATGCGAATCGTAACGTAACTGTGAATGGTGAGCGCTACCGTGAGATGATATCCAACTTTTTTTTGCCCAAAATGCAAGAGCTTGACTTGCATGACATGTGGTTTCAACAAGACGGTGCCAGATGCCACACAGTACGCGCAACAATGGACTTATTGAGAGGCGAGTTCGGTGAACATTTTATTTCACGTTCGGGACCGGTCAATTGGCCGCCTAGATCGTGCGATTTAACGCCTTTAGACTATTTTTTGTGGGGCTATGTTAAAGCTCATGTCTATACAGACAAGCCCGCTTCAATTGACGCATTGGAAGACAACATTGAAGCATTTATTCGTGAGATACCGGCCGAAATGTTGGAAAGAGTATGCCAAAATTGGACTAAGCGGATGGACCATTTGAGGCGCAGTCACGGTCAACATTTGCATCAAATAATCTTCAATCATTAAATTATATGGACCGTACTATCGATTCAAATAAAGATTTCATGCATTTTTCTGAATTTTATGTGTTTTTTTTTTAAAAACTTTCCTATAGCTCTTAAGAAATCACCCTTTGTAAAGCCGAACGACATTATAGCATCATATCAGAATTCCAGTGCAAAATTCTCAGCACTTTTTTGACTTGTGAGCTTAGAATTTCTAAACTAGACGATGAGTTCGAATGACTTAGCCTGTAAAGCTTTTCAATCGCAATACCATTTTACACGTTCATTTTCATGTTACAGCCCCATAAGGACATCAGAAGTAACGTGAAGTTTCATACAAAAATTGAGGGAAGAAGAAGCAGAAGTTGCAACTTCTCCTCTTGAAATTTTTGCATGTACGGAGGTGCGAAGTTGAATGTTACACTTAACAGTCAATGTGGCACTTAACAGCACATTTGTGGAGACTTTGTAAAATGGCTGGGCCTTATAATGCTTTGAGCAGCAGACGCAGCATTGAGAATGCACCATGTAACTTCACTCTGCTTCTACCTGCACCGACCAGCTGAAGTGCTTTTAGCTTAAGTGATTTAAAAAAGAGTCTTCGCAGGATTTATGGACCTTTGAAAGTTGGCAAGGATTTTCGCATCCGAAGGAATGACGAACTGTATGAGCTCTATGGGGTGACTAGCCTGGTCAAGCGCATAAAGCAAAAGCGGGAGGACATGTTACCCGTATGGATGAACAAGCTCCAGCAAAAATGGTCTACAAGAGGAATGCGAAAGAACTGGGACATGGCAAGGGACGACCACCTCTAAGGTGGGACGACCAGGTGCGGAAAGACATTTCCAAGCTTGGCGTGAAAAACTGGTGCCAGCTCGCACGAAGCATTAGCGACTGGCGGACATTGGTTGCAGCGGCCGAGACCGTCGAACGGTTGTGATGCCGATGCTTGCCAATAAAGAAGAGAGAAGAAGAAGATTTAAAAAAATAATTATAAAAAACATGGCAGAAAAACAAAAACGAAATAGTTGTTTCTAATTATTTTCCAATTACAAAAAAATGTCTTTAATTTTGGCAGTGAAAGAGCGGACTGTCATGTGTGATCTTTTCCACCCCAAGCATTCGGACTAAAATTTTGTGAAGAAGGCTTGAGGAGAAGTGGCCGAGCTCTACAAAAAATCAGTTTGGTATCAAAACAAAATACGGATGATCGAGCAGTGTGACCTACCGCCAACTAAATTAAAAATACCAAATACTGGAAATTTTGGCGTAATTTTTTTTAAAGTCTGGTAACACTGCTCTTACGTTCCACGGCGTCGAAACATAGGGAAAAGTTAGCCAAGTTACGTACTTCGGATGTCCGTATGGGCCTTAATACCTGTAGTCGATATGGCGCAAACATACTTCGGCTTTCAGTTAAAACATCATATTTTCCAATATTATTTAGTAGCATTTTAAATTTATCATATTTTACTAGATCAACTCGAAACTAAAAGAACCATTATTTCAGGGTGAGAACTTTAAACTAGGGATGTCGAAATATCGATATCGAATACTTGTTGAATATATTTTGGTGTTTTGTTCGTTTCGGCCACAAAAGGGCAGTGTTCTGAAGGCATTCTCTTGGATACTATAATATTACTGATATTACTAATATCGCGAGAATGCCTAGAAACCTTCCTTTTCGTCCAAAAACCAAAAAAAGTATTCATAAAAATATCGTCAAAAGTTATTCGATATCGATATTTCGACAACCCTACTTTAAACGCGTTTTTCCCAATTTTTTTTTTTTGATTATTTTGAATTATGCCAGTCTCGAAGTAAGTGAGCGATATATACACAAGTAACGGGTAGAAAAAGGAAGTCCCAGCCCACGCGGATTCCCTATTAAGCGATATAGTTCCTAAGTTTTTGTTCACAAAAGAAGTCCAATGTTCAGGAAAGCTAACTTCGCTTTGAACGAAGTTTTTGTACTCTTGCAATTTATATAAATAAAGGTTTTAAATGATTTTCATTCCATAATTTCATTTTAGCAATATTAATTGGTTGTTTCCCAAACTCAGTAATAAATTTCGCCTTTTCTTTGAAAGTTGTGGCATCACCGATCGATCTCTTTAGGAGGTAGCTGCAGCCACCTATCGATATTAAGGGAAACATTTCGATATGTGGGTGTGCCATCTCCCGCGAAATGCAACCAGCGCCGCATCGTTCGAGTTCTATTTAATGTAGTA
Source organism: Lordiphosa stackelbergi (assembly GCA_018904235.1). Classification (NCBI taxonomy): domain Eukaryota; kingdom Metazoa; phylum Arthropoda; class Insecta; order Diptera; family Drosophilidae; genus Lordiphosa; species Lordiphosa stackelbergi. The sequence continues at coordinate 59,463 of JAEIFU010001289.1, forward strand.
GCAGGTAACATTATTATTAAATAAAGAACGTTAAAATCTCCTCTTAGTTTTTGGAATCCCATAAATTCCTCATAGGATAGATGAGAGGGGTATCTTTCCTTTCCCTGTAGGGTGTTCATAATATTACACAGACACACAGCAAGCAAAAATTTTTAGATCGCTTAATGACAATTCCCCGCGTTTGAAGCGTCAGTCCAAAGCTAGTTTTTTATGGAACAATACACGCCATGCGAGCGCTCCGAAATAGTTGAAATTAACATTCAACAGAACAAGTCAACTGTGAAAACTCAACGTGCTTTTAAAAAATTACAGAAATGTGAAAATTTCTCATTGAATGGGACCGTAAATAAGCAAAATTGCCGTATTTACGCCACTGAAAATCCTCAGGAGATTCAAGAAGTGCCTCTTCATGACGAAAAATTCACAGTTTGGTGCGGCGTTAGTGCGAAAACGGTCATTGGGCCGTTTTTCTTCCAAAATGAAAATGGCCATGCTGTTACCATCAACCAGGAGCGTTATCGCGACATAATGTTTACCAAAAGTTTTGTGATTCCAATTATTCGTCGAAAGCGTATGAGGACAGTTCTGGTTATTTCAACAACACGGCGCGCCACCGCACAAGTATCGCCTAACGTATCTGTATTTTCTGAAGAATAATTGTTTCAGCGGGCCGTTTAAGAAAATGCTGTCGAAAAGATATCATATTCAAAAATTGATGTAAACAAATCTACTTGGAACAAATTAAATGATTGAGATTGCCAACCGCCAAATTTTTATTTTTTATTTGATTTGGAGGAAAACAGATCATGGGGTTTTTCGTCATGGGCAACCTAAATATTATTTTGTATATTTAACAAATTGCTTGATTTTCTTATCAAATTGGAAAAGAAGCAGCATGAGCCGAACCTTAAAATTTCGAACATTAACCATTGGTAAATTTTGTTTTGAACTGGCGAATCGAAGCTCCGAAAAAAATGATAGGGTTTGCAGCCCGGGCTAAAAGAATTACACATATCAAAAAATGATTGAAATCTCGGATGAAAAGGGTAGCTCACTTGAAACTGTGTGAAAAAGGGGATTTTAGCTAAAAATGCATCAGTTGAAGTCAAACTTGGTAAAAAGGAACAATAAATTTTATGTGAAATTATTGTAATAATTATTTTTTATTTTTTTTATTTTTTTAAGAAAATTGTAAGCAACGCTTAAGAACAAATTTTTCAATATTTTCGGCTGTAAGGCCGTCCGATAAAACATTTTTATAGATCTAAAAAGATCTTTCGACATCGATAGAAGTTATGGGCGCATAAAAATATAATAATTCTTCCGAAATTCTTTTTTATAGTTGTTTCTGCATCTTAGATTTCAATATTAAATAGCAATCAAGTGTGTTTTAAATGGATCACCGCTGGAAATTGTTAAGTCCTTCAAATACTTATGAGTGACTCTCACTGGTATTATGCAGTTTGACAGACACGCTGAACTGAAGCTGGAAGACACTCGAGCAGCGTACAGCGAATAGCAGCACCAAATACAGAATGTACCAGGAGACTGCCAAGGCGATTACGTGCTACTCATCGCAAGTATGGGGATGTTTTCAATATGAAGACGTTGAACGCAGTCTAAGGTTTTTCATTAAAAGGATTTTCCAGCTACCGCAAAACACACCAAACTACGCGATACATTTAGAAACTGGTTTGCCGCCCTTATTCACCTACACTCTGCAACTTCATTTTAGTTACTTCAAAAAAATATTTGACATGCCTGCACAAAGATACCCGAAAATTATTGCAAAGCACCTGCTTGCGACCCAATCGCAGAGTTCGGGACTGCGATGACTCTTGAAAATCCCAATCAGTGGGAAATGCAACAAATCAGGCTAATACGTAATATAGAATGTACGATGCGGCAAAGATGGGAAACTGAAGCGAGGCAGAGCGTTACGAGAAACACTCAAAGTGAAGTTACAACATGACTGAAAATAATTACTTTCAAGACGCTATTGGATCAAACATGATTTCGTACATTTTCAAGGCTCGAGTTGAAATGCTGCAGCTTAACTACAGACCGCATCATCAAGCCGAAGACAGTCTTTGCACATTGTGCAATTTGAGAGAACGGGAAGACACTCAGCACTTTCTGGGAAGATGCCCGATGCTGCAGGAACTGAGGATGGCCTACATGGAAAAACCAAGACTGACTGAGAAGGAATGCCATACGGTGCTAAACGGAAGTAACTGGATGAATTTGGCTTTTTACATAAGAGACGCGCTAAAATATAGGGACCAAATTATATGCGAGTATTTATAAATGAAATTCTTGTAGGTAAAGTCTGTTATCTTTTTTATTTTTTCTATGTTGCCTTTAGGATATAAATTTAAATAAATTTTATGTAATTGTATGTACTACTAATATTAGGAGTAAAAGAAAATATGTAATTATAAAAGAAGCAAAACGGCTTTAGGCTAACGGAAAATCGCCATGCCTATAATGAGCCAAAATAAATTTCTACTACTACTCATATTCTAGTTATTCTAATTTGAATAAGTAAAGTAAAATATTTTAGCAACGTTCTTTTTGGCAACACTGTTTTTGTCAGCTCAGCTGTTTTCGTGTCACATGTTACTGTCAAACATGTTGAATTATTGAATTTTATCATCGAAATTCATGCTCGGCTAAGAAAGTGCATTGTGCACTTCTTCCATTTTATTGTCAGTTTGAATTTGGGCGACCTTCTGAGGCAGCAATTCGGATCTCTTGTGACTAAAGTTCGCCACAAATATACATTATTGGACATTAAACCACCAACACGCATAACACGTAGAGTACGGAGAGGAGGAAAATATCGCAGCTGTATCCGCCAGTGTTGTTAATGACCGTGAATTATCGATTCGGCGCCGTTCGCAGCAATTGGGGCTCTGTTATTTTGGGGAAGGATTTCGGGATAAAACCTTTTAAAATACGGCTGGTGTAAGAATTTAAGCCACACGACCTACCACAACGGCCAACTTTTGGCGAATAATGGGCGCTGGCAAAGTTGGATGAAGATCCACTCTTTTATCGGAAAATTCATTTCTGGATACGTGAACAAACAAAATTGCCATGTTCGGTGTGAAGAGCAGCCAGAATCATTGCAAGAACTGGCAACGCATACCGAAATTTTCACTCTTTGGTGTGGATTATTGGCCAGTGGCATCATTGGACCGTAATTTTTGAAAGAAGACGAAGCCAGGAACGTCAGTGTGAATGGAGAGCGCTACCGTGGGATGATTACAAACATTTTTATGCCGAAAACAAAACGGTGCCACATGGCACAAAGTACACGAAAGAATGGCCTGATTGAGAGGCGAGTTCGGTGAACAGTTTATTTCATGCTTGGGGCCGTTCAATTAGCCGCATAGATCGTGCGATGTGTGGGGCTATGTTAAGGTTCATGTCTATAGCGACAAACCCGCAATAGTTGATGAACTGGAAGCCAATATTGAAGACTTTATTCGAAACAGATCGGACAGAGAGAGTATGGTCAACATTTACTTGAAATCACCTTTAAGGGGGTATTCTCCATGTGCAAAATTTTTTTTCGATTTTTTTTTCTTGCATTTTTTTTATAGCTTGGATATTTAAGAATATCGCCCCAAAAGGATTTTATGAAATTCGAAATACTTTAGAAGATATAGTCTTTTTAGTGAAACAAAGTCTTCGCTAAAATAAGAAATTTTTGACTAAATAAATTTCGAGTAAATAAAAGCTGTGAAATAACGGCTGGTTATTTAATTTGTATGGTTACATGTTGTCGCCTCAGACCGATATCGATAATTAATCGACTTTTAATCGATAATTATTGAAGGCTATGCTACACAATGCTCAGACTGACTAATCCGCTCAGAAACTAATGCTGCGGCCGTATCTAAAGAAGGCAGAATGGCACACAGAGCAGAGGGAGCTGCTCCTGAAAACAGTTTTTTTGAAGATGAGGAAAGACCGCTGTATGCAGCTGGCGTCGCCGACTAATATCTGTAAGTATATAAAATCTGTAATATTTTTGGTTACTTTCTAAGCAACTTTTTCGGACTGCCAAGCCGCTTTTCTCCAGTTCTACTAAAACGATTTGATGAAATAATATGCAATCGACGCAGAATTGTCACCATTTTAGAACTGCATATTTTTGATTTTTTTTGATTTTTTTCTCAAAAAGTTATTTCAAACTTTAAGCGCGTTTATCTCGAAACCACGTTTTTCGAACTGGCGGCCATGATATCTCCAGTTACATTGCACCGATTTTTATGATTAAAACTGAAATCAACGCAGAATTGTAACCATTCTGGTCTGAACCTCAATCATAATTTTTAAAAAATTTTAACAATTTTTTTGTACACTAAAATACAAAAAAGAGCCAAAAATCAAGTTTTCATATTTTGATGGCCGCCATTTTGTCAAAAAAAATCACAATATTTGTTTCGAGGTTCAGACTAGAATTACATCTATACTGATAATAACCCCGTTTTTACTCTTCATTTCAGACATCCTGGAGACCTGGAATCATGGCCGCCAGCACAATAACTTTTTTTTTGGACACCCTTTTTGACGGCCGATAACTTTTGGAACAGCCCTCGCATCGAAGCAGTAACAATTTTTTGTTTACTCTAATCTGTTTGTTACATAATAAAAAAACAGAATTGGAAATTGCGTGTTCAAATAAGATTTTTTTAAAAAACGTCCAAAAAACAGCCTTGACATGGAGAATCCCCCCTTAAATATTAAATGATATAGAAAAAAGTTTTTCTTCCTATGACTTTATTCAGACGTTTCTTTTGTATGGCATAGTAAAGCTATAATAGACCAATTACGAAAAAGCATCTAAAATATATAAATTCGAGGCTTACTTATGCTTGCATTGAAAACAAATAGGTTTTTTCCCTAAAACTAGTTCCTTTGGCCGCTAAATACTATTGTCATCCATATAGTTACATGAGATGCGAGAGCTAAACACAAATTCGCGATTTTCAAAAATTGTCAAACCTGATTTTCGTGCTTACAAGACTCGATTAGCTAAATCTCAATATTTGCCTATTTGGTGGCATTACCATCAGTTTTCTCATTCGTGTCAACTTGAACGTGTTCTCCACAAACAAAATAAGATTTACCCATAAAGTTTCTAAAACAAAAACACACCCTGTAAATCTGTTCTGTTTATGTGTGTGTGTGTGTGTAACAGCTAATTGTTGTTTCATAGGAACACAGCAAAAAAAAAAAAAATCAACAAAACTGCAAAATGTGCCAAGTAAGAGTGCGAGCTTTGGAGCAGAAATTATAGTGGACCGGGTCGGGGAAGGGGGGCTGCTCTGGTCAGCTCAAAAAGAACAACAACGAGCCGTCTATATGTATGGATACCAAAACACAGTCGAAAACATGGAAATAACCAAAAATAAACTTTACAAGTAGACTACTTTTTTAGGTTTTTACCACAAGAACTACAAACATTTACCAGCTTTATCAGTTTGTGTTTGTTTGTTTGTGTGTGTGTGTGTGTGTGCAAAACTAAATACATACAAGGCCTTAAAGTGGCCATGTGTGTGTCGGTTATAGTATATAAAATGTATTCGGTACAGTTGTGTTAGATTAAAATAGCCAAGTACAGACAGAGTGAAAGACAGAGAGAGCTCTATGTTTATTTTTGTGTTGTATTTGTTGTCTAGTCTATATAGAGGCAAGTTTTATTTTGGCATGTTTAGTTCGATATTTTAGTTGAATATTGAGTATTATATAGTATATTTATATATATATTCATATATCTTCGTAAAAAAATAGTTTACTAATTAGAAGGTGTTTGATTTTAATCTAAAATTTTAAATATTCTAAGCACATTTATAAGGGAAGCAGAAGATTGTGTTCTAAAATAAGTTAGTAGTGTTTGTGTGTGGAGTGTGGGCGGAGTAGGGTTAGGTTCATATAAGGGCGGGTGGGGTTGTTAACCCTGACACTTTGCCAGAATAGAGCTGGAGAAAAGTTAATAGTTAGAAACAAACAGAGAAAGAGAGAGAGAGAGAGAGAAAGACAAGGCATTTCTATTAAACTTTGGGATGGTAGAAAGTTCCAATTATTTCTTAACAACTTTTTGAAGTATACAGTGTTGGCACATGGCATTGCGCTTAATTTTAATTGCACCCCTTTCAGTGACCCATTCGGATTGGGGTTACATTTAACCTTCATCAGTACCTGGAAGTTTTCATGTTCTTAATGACATTTCAGTTCTACTGGCATTCGCATACTATGTTGAAAGATCACAGCGTTCTTATCCACTACTTAATTTCTTTGTAAAGCCGGACTGTTTTTCATCCAGGCCTAGCTCTATCCATTGGTAAAGATGATAGTAAACAAGCGAAGTAACGACAACTTACCAACATGTGGCCAAATATCGTTCGCCGAAGTGATGGCCCTTTCGTGCCGTCCCCACTCGGTCTTGGCAGTAGTAACTAAAGCCATTTGGCCCTTTCAAGTAAAACTTTGTTTCGTCCTAGAACATCACATTTTTTCACTCCTCCCTCTAAGACCTGTGACCTTTCGCAAAATCCCTTCTGGCTTGTTTATGAGATGCAGTCAATGCAGGTTCTGTCCTAAAAAAAAATCAGGCTATTTAAACATAGGATGAAGCCTTAGTAGACTTTTTGGAGCAAGATTTGGACCCGCATAAGACATTTCAGCATGTTAATGCTGCAATACACGTGTCAAGGGCCAGTCGTGAGTTGTTCAGTGAGAAGAAAACTATGCTTTTAGAATGGCCAGTGCGTTCTCCGGCTATGAATTACATTGAAACCAGGTGGGGTAACCTAGCATGTAGTTTATATGCTGCCCGCCAAAAACAAATTTTATTAACTGAGGAGCTTCGAAAAGCTCTTTTCAGAAATCTCTAGAGATTTTGGGGGTGGTTGGTGCCTAGAACTTCCTAGAGATTTCATTTTCTGATTAGAAAATCTAGTTGGAGCACCAGATGTTCCAATTGATGTTCCATCTCTAAAAACAGGGCTGAATCTCTCGCCAAAAAATTTTCCTATTTTTGTATGTGGGTTAATTTAATGATTAACTGAAATTTTTTGATTGTGTTATATTTTTTATGATGCATTTTTAAATAATAATCAATTTAAGTCGCATTCTCCACCAATATAATGCAAAATTTAAAAAATTTGTTGGCGCCAAACATGAGGGGTTAGTTTCCATCCCTCTTACTCGCCACTTAAACTAGAGAAAAGAGCTTTGCAAAATCTCCTAACAAAACATTAGAGGTTTGAAACCGAACAAAAGAAATTTCTGTGGCACCTAAGAATAGGAATTTGGTTGAATTTTAGTTGGAAGAGGTTTCTGTGGCACCCCGATTATGATTATGTCGATGCCCAACCGCATTTTAGAGCTCATAAATTAGTCTGGAGGCTAAATCCATTATTAATTGATTATTTATTATCCTTATTCCGTTTCATTTTTTTTTTTTTTAATTGCTTTAATTTAATTTTGCAGTACAAATTGAATTATTTTGTAAAAAAAATAGAAAAAAGACGCTTCTGCTTTAAAAATATATTGGATATTGTTGATTTACTTTAAAACGAATATGATTAGACATTTTGTGCCAAAAAAAATATTATTAAACAATTTTAAACATTTCGGATTTGGGATCAATTGTGAGCTATCTCTGTTGAATTGTGTTGATTGCATTACTAATATTTAAACATATTTTTAAACCATCAATAGTACGCTGGCTCTAGGTCTCGTTATGTTTGCACAAAACTTCAAAAAGAAGGAACACAGCACAAAACAAAGGAGGCTAGGTGGTCATACAGGTGTTTCATTGGTACCTCTACCAAATCTTCAGTGACTTTCGAATAATGTACTGGCCCCAACGACTCTTACTCCATGCCGGAGCTAGGGATGGGCGAAATATTCAATAACTATTACTTGATAACCGTTACTGTCAAATAACGGGGTTATTTTTAGTAACTGTTAGTTATAACCGTTATCGGCTGAAAATGAAACATAGTAGTCGTTTTATGAGTTTTGAAGTGACTAACTATGTTTTTATAACAAATTAAGAATCGGAAATCGCAGAGACTGTCTTTAAGTCTACGACATCAAATTTGAAGAAACATCTTGAAACAGCGCAAGGAAACGGGCCAGTACGTTTTGCGTCCCAAGATTTAAGCATATACTTTTCGCGGAAAACGATAATTTCATTGAAATAAAGAATAAAATTATTGGTATGGTGGCGACAATTATATCAACAAACGAAAAGATGAAACAAACTCCCACAGATACTCCGAACCAGAAACTAAGCGTTTTTGCATATTTGATTCATTTGGCTAAAGGCCAAATCCCGCTGCCCCAGCGCTTAGCATTTACAAGCATTAATTGAAGTGGAGCGTTATTTAGAAGGAGATATTGTGGCACCAGATGAGAATCTTAATCTTGGTGGAAAAAAATAAGGTTGTTTTTGCTAATTTGGTGGAAGTTGCGCAAAAATATTTGGGCATTATGTGCACTTCTGTTTCCAGAGCTATTCTCAAACGCGCTCAAGGCTAAATCCTGAAAAAGCAGAAATGTTCTTAATTTTAAATAGTAATTCAAAATATATGCCTTGAAGCATAAAATAAAACCTGTTATTGTACTAATTTAAATTTTTTACATAACATAGCAGGCATTGATTGAATCACAGTTAGTTATAACTGTAAATACTAATATTTTATACAGTTATAACAATAACTGAAAAATAACTGATTCGCCCAACTCTAGCCGGAGCTGCCATAATCGTTTGGGAATTCCTAAACGACTTGACAGCAAAATCCGGCCAGTGCTGGCTGCCAGTACCTTTGTGACTATGTGTGTTCCCCAATCTTGGCTTTGCTAATGTTAGTGAGAGAGATTTCCTTCCCGCTTCTAACACAGTAACCATCAGTTTGAGTATTTTGTAAACAAAATAAAGGCGGCTTTAATGTAATTTTCGGGAATGTATATTTAAGGTTCTTTATTCCCATTAAAAGTTCATAAACGCTTCTCCTACTGACATTGAGCCCCAAATGAAGTCTAATGTCGCTACAAGACAATTGCTTGTTTACAGCGATTCGATTAACTTTACATTTGCAACTGTCGTCTATGTAGCTCGTTTTGCCAAAGAATTTGTTTTTTTTTTTTTAATTTAGCTTCCGTATTTCTTCTACATGACATTTTGGAAGCAATTTTGAGATGAAAGTACCACTTTATTTTAATCTTTGGATTAGTCTGGGATCCTCTGCTAGCAAATGGCTTCCACGAGGCATTTAAAAAAACTGAAATTGTATTATTTGCTTCCTACAACAAATACTTAATCGATTTCTATAAGCAATTAACTAAAAAAATCCTTTTTGTGCCACACTGACCGTCAAATGCATACTAAGCTCCGTTTGACTATACCAATTTTTTAAGAAAATCAAATCAAGTCACACAAATGTGTGATAACGGTAGTAAGAATGGTGACCATAAAAGACTTTTTGCATAAGTATTCTAGAAATAGATTGCAACAATAGACTTTTACCTACCCAAAAGTAATGTACCGTTAAATTAGACTTGACCTCCTGAGTATGAAATGAATAAGGTCATGATCTCACCCCCAATCTGTTGCTGTTTGGTGTAAAGTTGAGTTTTAACTGGCGCGCAGAATCTCTAAAGTTTTGTGAATCACTCATACGAAGTGTTGGCAATTTTCATGTATTTTATTCATTCATATACAGGATTTGTCCGGAAAGTAATAGGACTGAGTCGATATTAAAAAAATTAATTGAGCCAATCGTTACAATTCTTTAAAAACTTTCAAAATAGGCTCCTTCTGCGTCGATGCTGCGCTGCCAGCGCGATTTCCAAGCATTGAAGGTGTCACGGAAGGCATTCTTCTGGAATAGCCTCCGTGGAGCCGCCGCCCTTCAATGGCCTTTTCGGGCGAGGAAGCAAAAAATATCCGGGGGGCCACATCTGGGCTATAGGCGCTGCGGAGCGTTAGTATGCCGGCCTTGGTCAGGTACTGTTCACAAGAAGTCACTTTTTAAGTTCACTTTTGGGACCATCGCGCACCTTGCGCATGTTCAAATGCTCCGTCACAATATCGTGAACCACAGATTTTGGTAAATTTAACCTCTGGGCAATTAAACGATACTTATTGCCCAGTTCCACGTCTACATATATGTATGTACATTGTACATTAGACTGAACATAATCATATGGGAATTTTTATTTTAAAATGTTCTGTTCCTCAATGCGCAATAAATTCAGTAACAATTGGAAACCAAATTTCGAAATTTTAAGGTTTAAAACTGGCGCCGTGGGCTTTAAGCTACTTCATCAAAATTTCAATTTCCTTTCTCATTTTAATCTATCGTAGAAGTAACCTTTGAGATGACAAACATTGTTGTTGAATTTAAAATCTATTTTTAAAAATATTTTTTGCAAAGCAAAATTCAGGATAAAGGACTCAAATACCATTTATTTGATTGGCGCGTTGCAGGCAGAGCTGGACTCAGCAAAGCTGCCATATAGAAAAGATGTCTTGCAAAATATGCGAGGATTTTTATCCCTGTAATGAGAGAATGTATTTGCAATTATTACGGAACATTTCCGACCCTTAAATTTATATTCTTGATCAGCATCAACCGGTCGGTTGGGCAGATCCCGTCTGTCCCGTCACATCACATCACATCTCACAATTTGATGTACATACATATTTTATAAATTTATTAACAAAAAAAAACAAAACAATAATTTTGTGGCAGTGTATTGAACTCGGGCATTAGTCTCACTGCATATTTTTTTTTTTTTTCACTCCTCCCCCTAAGTTCAAAACTTTGCGCACACGAGCCACATAGTCGGTGTTTGTCGAAGTCGACCTCTTCATCGGCGACCCCTTCACGGCTCTCCAAAATGGCCTGGTGCCACCAAAACACACCACTTCTTGCTAAAGCAACATCTGGGTAAGCCTTCTTGATCATATCAAACGTCTCTGTCGCCGATTTACCGAGTTTTACACTGAATTCAATCGCGTCCGCTTGCCTGCTTGCACCAGTCATAGAAACACGTCGTGCGAAAATGCGTGTCCTGACTCTCCAGGTGCCCGGAGACAACTGACCAGGAACTTCCTCTTCCGAATCCTATTGGTGCACTCACGCTCCGAATCACAGTCGCGGCGGAAGAACCCGTTACGTGAACTAAATAAGTGTGTAAGAGTTTGTAATTGGGATCTTGTGGAAATTAGCGAATGCACTAAAGCGAATGGTTTGGGGCTAAATCCCAAAAAGTCGAAACGTGTAGTAATCTACAAGAAGGCTCTTAATGTCAGTGATCTGCCTAAGCTGACAATAAACAATGTTCCGCTGGAATATGCTAAGGATACCACTAACCTGGGAATCCAATTTAATAATACCCTAACGTGGAGCGACCACATTACAAAAGTGTCCGGGAAAACATTCGGGTTGGTTAGGCAGTTGTCTCTTACCCAAAACTCATTCCTCCTTATCTCAGGCTTTTGGTTGCTAAAACATGTCTCATCCCGACTCTATTCTATGGTGTGGAAATATTTGGTAGTAGTGACGCAAACAGTATGCAAAGGCTTAAGGTGGCATTTAACTCCATCGTAAGATATGTCTTCAATCTTGGTCGTAGAGACCATATTTCGCAATTTGCAAAACAAATTCTTGGCCTTGACTTAGAGTCGTGGATCAGACTTCGCACATTATTATTAGTCCATAAGATTCTAAAGACAAAAAAGCCTCATTATTTATTTCAAAATATACAAATTGCTGTGTCAACTCGAACGAAAAACATAGTTTGCCAGCGCGTAAGCTTGGCCAGCTCCGAAAATCATTTTTTCATTCAATCTGCCCGCTATTGAAGTAACCTGCCGTATAACGTTAAGACTATTGGGAACGCAATGCATTTTAAATCTCAGTAACTAATCATCTCAAAACACAAACATAGATTAAATTGAAAGTTTTAAGAAAATCTTGTATTCTATTAGTATTTTTTTAGGATTATATTTAATGTATTTTATATTTTTAATTTTTTATATTTTTATATTTTATTTTTTTATATGTGTTTTGTTTTTCCATTACCTTTTGTGTTCCCTATGTTTTTGTAACCATTGCGCCAATTTATAGTACCTATGTTTTTGTTACCTTGGGAAACAACCAAAGTAATTTTTAATTAAATTAAAATCAGTCCTATTACTTTATGGGCAAACCTTTTTCTACGTTATGTGGTCGCAGATGCTTACTTCAATGCGCTACAAACATCCAGACAATTTTAAAATACCCTCTCCATGGGAGCACTATGTATATTAATTTATTTAATTTTTGTTTTTTTTTACTTCCGTTAGAGACTCCGGAATTTTTAGAAAGTCGAACTGAATTAATTAAAACTTGAACCGGGGCAAATATTATTGAAAAAGGGTTCTGTTCAAAATTATGTTCTATAAAATTTTTTTCAAGCTACCCAAATTGTTTGCCACTTCCAACAATTTTTAACATTGTAAAAAAGAAACATTTTGCTTTATTTTATAATATTCAAAGGGAACTAATAAGTAAAAGCTTTAAGAATGGTAAATAAAACAATTAAAGATTCTTTACCATGTTTATCTTATGATAAGAACATGAAAAGCAATCTTTATGCTTTAAAGGTTTGAAAAAACTATCATTGTAAAGAGCTTTAACAATGTCGCATTTGTTGTAAGTATCAGTCTAGCGCACTTTTTCTACTTATATATTAGTTTTTACCCAGCAATGGAGTCAGTAATAATGAAAGAATGAAATAAAGAGTATTGCCCCTAATACACATATACACAACGTCTTCTGTTAATTTGTTTTGCCCTTGTGACGCCTTTGGAAATCACAAACAGTCATAGCAATGCTGGCATAAGATGGCCTCTGACGACTAGGAAAAGCCTGCTGATGATAAAACCGCGAGGTTCTGGAAACAGCTGTACAGTCGACCATCCTCCTTTGTGGTGTGTGTTTTGTTTTAAAAGTTATGAACAAACATAAATTTAGAATATATAGACTGAACGGTTGGGCAGTAGACTCCGTTTTTGTTAGAAATTAGTCAGCTGTTTGCTCTCACTTACGCTCTTAGAAAGCATTTGCGAATATATCCGGCTCGCTCTAAACACTGTGATTTCGTCGGGATCTTTTTTTCTATAAATATTTTAATTTTTTGTTTTATTAATATTTTTTTATAGCCGCACCTTGATTTTCAGTGTACGCATAGAAAGAGTAGAGGTAGAAAAACTTTTGGGTGTTTGTTTTGCGATTACCGTTTGAAAGAGTGTTTTAAAAAAGAGAAAAACGAGGAGGATTAATTATTTCTGCCCCCGCCTTTTTTTTTTTTTGCAAATGTTTTAATACATCAGAGTTTAAGAACGCCAGCATTAAAACAAACAATTTTTCTAAATAAAACCCACTTTTCGACCGCTAGTTCCTATGACAGCTATAAGATATAGTCATCCGATTTTGACCAAAACTTCAAAAATCTTTGTAAAAGCTCATAATATTAATAATTGCTGAAGTGAGACACGTTAACATTAAAAACCAAAAAATTTTTCTCATAAAAACCCACTTTTCGACCGATAGTTCCTATGACAGCTATAAGATATAGTCATCCGATTTGGAGAAAAACTTCCTAATCTATGTGACAGCGTATAGAATTAATAATTGCTGAAGTGGGAGCCGTTAACATTAAAAACAAAAAAGTTTTTCTCACAAAGACCCACTTTTCAACCGATAGTTCCTATGGCAGCTATAAGATATAGTCATCCGATTTGGACAAAAACTTCCTAATCTATGTGAAAGCGTATAAATTAATAATTGCTGAAGTGGGACACGTTAACATTAAAAACAAAAAAGTTTTTCTCACAAAGACCCACTTTTCAACCGATAGTTCCTATGGCAGCTATAAGATATAGTCATCCGATCCGGTCGGTTCCGACATATTAGCAGTGTGCAGTAAAAAGAAGACTCTGTGCAAAGTTTCAGCTCGATAGCTTTAAAACTGAGAGACTAGTTCGCGTAGAAACAGACAGACGGACAGACGGACAGACAGACGGACAGACAAAGCTCAATCGACTCAGCTCGTCGTCCTGATCAAGAATATATATAGTTTATAGGGTCGGAAATGAATATTTCTATGCGTTGCAAACTTCTGGGCAAAATTATAATACCCTTTGCAAAGGTATAATAAGTGACAAACATCAATACTCTCAGTGCCAAAATTAACCGTTATGCTTCATTTTCGTTTTGTGAGTGGTGCACTGCTATAGCCGCACTTTACTAAATTAAATAAACTATAGAAAAATGTTTACTAATTAATATGTTTTTATTCACTTTAATAATGAGTGAGGTTACACTAGCACTAATTAACTCATAGATCCTATTCGGCAGCAGGATCGTAGACAGTAACGAGGTTTCTTAAATCACTAAGGGACAGTTCTTCTCATGCATTAATTATTGCCAATTTTAGGTCCTTAGTACTATTGTATTTAAGGCTTTGAGCAAAAATCCTTCGGACCAGCAACGCTCCATGGTTTTCTATCGGATTCATGTCCGTGGAGCACGCGTCCGAACATTATTGCATTCAAGCCCTGCATTTATTCGTTGTCCTTTTGGAAAATGAGCTTTAGACGCTTTCGACCGGGAAAAGGCAATAAATTCATTTGAAAAATGTCCTCGTACTGCCTTGAGTTGATATGAGTGCTTTTAAGTGCCAGCTCCAAGCATCCAGAC